>RJWM01001997.1:0-138791 GCA_004363535.1 Dasyprocta punctata | reverse complement strand
TGCATTTTCTATCATTTCAGAAAGTCCATTTGTGTGACTCCCACTGTCTTCCATTTCAGTATCTCTTGGGTTTGTTCTTTGTGGGCTGGGGGACTGAGACTGCCTCTTGGTCTTTCGTTTTGTCATTTTCTTCTGGAATCTATGTAGCTCTGTGTCCTGCGAGGCTGGCCGGCGTTCCCCTGAGGTTCGCGCTGATTCTTGTGGTGTGCAGGGTCGCGGGACCCAGTAGGCTGGGTCCCGTGTGCAGCAAGGAAGGGTGGCCTCCCGGGGCATGCAGGTGGAGCCTCCTCCTTAACTGGGTGGGGGCCAAGGCCTCCCAGTCCCAGGGAGCTATGCTGGGCACCGTGCGTGACGCGGACCCGACCCTGGTTCTGTCCACAAGCTCGGCCCAACAGCTATGCCTGCGGGGCAGGCCCGGGCAGGTCCTAGGCCTGCAGTGCCAGGAGCAACCCTGCTGGGCGGCGGGGTCTGCACAGGAGCTGTGGTATGGCACACGCTCGAGCCGCTCCACTGAAGAATGCAGCTGGAGTGCACTCTGCACTCTGGTGGGGGGGGCCCAAGCTCTCCAGGCCCCTGCAGCTATGTTGCTCAGTTCCCGGTGAGCAGCTCTGGGGTCCTGGGCTGATTTGGGCTGGACTGTGTACCTCTGTGTCCTGCGCGGCTGGCCGGCGTTCCCCTGAGGTTCGCGCTGATTCTTGCGGCGTGCAGGATCGCGGGCTCTTATTTTTTCTAAGAAATAAATGTTTCAGATTATAAATATCCTTTATTAAAAAAGAAAACTAGATGACATACAATATGAAGAATTGAAAACATCTGTAATCTCGCCTGCCTAAAATAAACATTGTTCACAATTTGATACACTTTCTTTCATGTGTCAGTTAAAACAAATAAATATACAAATGCACTCACATATTAGCATAAATGGTGTGGTATAGCTAGTATTTTACCTTTTCTATGAAGACGTTATTGGTGTTATTCCATATTGATATGTATAGATCTATATCGACTTTTAAAAGCAGTGACATTGACACACTTTGTGATACATGTATTCTTTATACTAATGGGTATTTTAGGTTATTTTCAAACTTTTATTATTAGCAAAACATTACTTATAATCCTTCTCTATGTACTTTCATCAGTGCCAGTGGTAGAGTAGCCGGGTGAGGGGGTACTCTGCCATAGAAGACTGGGATAAGAGGACAGTAGTGGCCCAGTCATTGTACCCCTTCCTGCCTCTTTCAAAACACACACTTATTTTGAGAAGGTCTGCTTATGAATGGCATCGGGCAGACAGAGGATGCCAATCTTCTGGTTGCCTGAGAGGTGTGTACCGTCTGTGGGAGTTTGATTTCCTTTGCTCTTGTATGTCAGCATCTTGCCTATGGCCGTGGTTCTTTTCTCCTGCAGCCGCAGGCACAGTCCGGTGATTAGGTCCCTGCCTGCCAGAGTACATACTGATGCATTTTCCTGTTCAGTTTGCAATCCAGGTGTAGTCTTCTTCTCTTCCTGCTTTTGGACTGAGATATGCCTGTGAGACGGCTGATCCCACTGGGCCCATGCTGGGTGTTAGGTAGACTCCTGTGACTCAGGAGACTAAGGGGAAGGGAGGGCTTGATGGTGTGTGGTGTGGGCCAGAATTTCCTTCTTTACAGCCAACCCATGAACCAAACAAAGCAGCAACAGGAGATAAATCAAGTGGCCCTTTACTCTCTAGGAAAATGCCTTGATGGTCCTGTTCTAAAGGTCTTTCTGTATTAAATAGAAAGATTGATGTGTGGCATTTTATTTAAACTCGTATTATGCATCATGTCACCAAAGTCAGCTCTCAAATCACCTGCACATGACAGATCATAAAAATCTGGCAGTTGTGATGTCTCGGTGAGAGACGGTGCCCTGGCTGATCTTTGTGTCCTGGGTGTTTGCAGCTCTCTTGTTCTTGGCTTGTTTGCCTTTCAGTGTTTGGAACTGAGAAAGCTGCTGTGCAGGAGAGGAAGGAAAAGCTGTGTGTGTGTGCACATGTTCTCTCCTACAGGGAATAATCAAAATACAGTGAAAGGTTCAATAAAAATTTAAAACTTATTACAGCAAAAGATACATTGCCATTAATCCTCCTTAAAATACTCGCCCTCACTCTGAACACCCTTGTCCCATCCTTCTTGCCACTTTCTGAAGCAGTTCTAGAAGCCCTGTTTAGTGAATGCCTTTATGAGGTGAGATAAAAAATACAGTAAATGCTTTTGCTGAGTGCCAGCCAATGGACAGGCAGGCCCGTAAAGCGTGGTGCTGTGTCCTCATCCACCTTATTCACCAGATCTGGCCCTTCCCCAAAATCATGAACAGTAAATGTTCTGAATTGATTCAGGGCATTGAGGCAGCCATGACAGTACAACCAAAGACATGCAGGAAAAACAACTTCCAGAATTCCATCAGAAAGTGGCTGGAAGGATGAGATAAGTGTATTTAAACTGAGAGGGGGTACTGTGAAGGAATTAGTGGCAAGTTGTCTTTTACTGTAGTAAGTTTTTTTTCAATTTAATAATTCACTGCATGTTTCAATCACACCCTGTACACTTATCAAGCATCCATTTAGTGAATCTGGTTCCAGTTGGTCCCAGGCATTCATCAGAGAGCTTCTTAAAATATCACACAAAAGTCTGTGTTTCATTAGTGCCCACACTCACTCCCCACACTCCTTTCATTCATCCCAAGTTGATTGCAGTGACTGATGGGCCTTATTTTGCCTTGTTTTATCACCCTGTGGACCATAGCATTTGCAGCAGGGAGTGATGGAGAAGGCCAAGGATAGGGGTTCATGAGGTACTAGATACGGTGGGGTGAGAAGGAAGAGAAAGTGTTGGTAAGTTTAAAACAAAAAAGTCTCTTATGGGATGTGAAGTAGAGGGAACAGATGAAGGGAATCCAGGTTAGGGATGGTTTCTACAGATTCAATAATCTAGTGTGTAATCCAATGTGTGGCAAATGATAAGGATTCAATACATCACTGATGAGTCCATGAATGACTCAGTATTTCAGAGAGGTGGCAGTAAATGTCTGGAGAGATTTGGTAACTTATCTGTTATGGTTTATACATTGTGTCAACTTGAGAAGTCTAGCAGCTTAATTAAGTAACTCAGCAGCTCTACATCCTGGGGTGTAGAGCACAGTTACCTGGTCATTGTTACAATTTGAGAAGGTTAGAAGTTTAACTGGGAGACTCAGCAGGGAGCCAGGGGTCTTACTTTGTAAACATCCTCATCCTGTGCAAAGGAAGGCAAGGATGTTTGTGAAGGTACACCCACCCTGGGGTGGGGGGGTGTCCTGGGTACTATATAAAGGAGGAGAAGAGGCTTGCTCTCCCCCCTTTTACTCTGGATGCTTTTGCTTGGCTGCTGCCTTGAAGTGTTGTTCCTGTACCATGCCACCCTGCTTTGGAGCCAGCTGATTGTGGACTGAAACCTCCAAAAACTGTAAGCTAAATAAACCTTTCCTTCCCTAATTTTGGGTGTCAGGTGTTTTGTCTCAGCAACCAGTGAAAAGTAACCAAGACATTATCCAAGATGTCAAGGCTCATAAACAAGACAACCAGGAACACGATGACAATTTGTCTACTCCATGTGGGAGTTAAGAACTTTACCTGCTGACTTTAAGAGATCTAATTTATGTGGTTATAGTGAAAGAAATTAGGTCTTTTAATTTCTTAGAAAGTAAAGATTTGACCCACTCAACTGGTGGAGTCAGCATGAATCAGCCATGGGGTTCCACAAACTGGCTGCCTTTGCAGAGGTGTGGGCAGTGGCATCGTGGGCATGTCTGTCTTGCTGATGTCCATGGCCATCTATGGCTTGCATGCTAGCCTGTTGGGCTGCCTTCACACAATACCACAGGCTATAGATTTTGAATACAAAGACAGACATTTGTTTTCTCGTAGTTCTAGAGGCTGGGAGTTGAAGGTCTAAGTGTTGGCAGGGCTGGTTTTGTCTGATTGCAGGTTGTCACTCAAATGCTGGGTCCTCACAGGCCTTTCCAGCCTGTGTTCCTGAGGTCTCTCCATGTGGTCTAATCTTTTCAAAACATCTCAGATTAGACTACAGCCCACCCATATGGCCTCCTTTAGCTGAATTACCTTTTTAAAAACCCATCTCTAAATGAAGTGATGTTCCAAACTACTGGAGGTAGGGCTTCAACATATGAACGTGGGGAGCAGACCTTGAGAACATCATTCGGCTCATGACAACTGGGCTGTCTCTATTTCAGTTGAGGAATTGGGGCAAGCTATATTTTATAATGCATTTGTACCTAAGTTGAAAAAGACCAAGGTTTCTACAGGAAATTGCACACATCATTGTGCAGGAAGAGACTAATTTCCTTGGAGCTTCTTGCTCTGAAGTCAGTCTTCCTATGAAACCATTTATACTCTGCCCCATGACTCTGTGTCAGGGGTACTACCCCTGGTACAGGTTTCTCCTTGCCCACCTTCTCACTCCTTAATTAAATTACTTACTTATATTAAGCATGCGCTCAATCCTTTCTCTGAAATGGCCACAGGTCTAAGTCAGGGTCTCTGAATTGGACCCTAATGATGTTCTGGGCCAGGCCTTTCTGCATTGTGAAGACCATCCCATGCATAATAGAATCCTAGGCCTCTGTTTGTTAATGTTTAGTAGCCCCCATTTCCTAGTTGTAACCACTGAAAATGGCTTAAGACATTGTAAGTATCCCAGAGAGGCAAAATTGCCTGTGTAGACCGCCACTGTGGTGAGCAATTTGCAGAAATTATGGCATGTAATCTTAATCAAGGTGCTAGGTCCTGTTGTTCATTATACGAAGCTGGAACCTGAAGCAGAGGAAAGCTCAACTTTGCACCTGATGCCTTTCCCTCAGACAGCAGCAGGCTTGGAAAATATTCTCCAGACCTGGAATTTTAAGTTGTAATGTTTTCGCTACTCTGAGAAGGACAGTGAAGTCTCACTAGAGACCCATGTGACTTACTCAAGCTGGATAATTTCTGTAGAAGGGGGGAGGCTTCCAATTTGTCCCTTTGTGGCTTCATTTGTGTGGTAAATATTACTGAAGCACTTAGAATGCTATTGTACATATCAGTCGGGACGCTGCACTGAATAATACTGTGTAGTCTGTACTTATGGGCCAGAACATGGATAGGTAGCTCCTCGCTCCCTGAGCCACAGCATCCTTCAGGTGAGGTTTCTGTTGTCATCATGCTGCTATTCCTGTTATAATTACAGATATCATCATTTTCATTTCTACATTATAGATCTCATTTTACGAGCTTCACTCCAGTCAAACTTTGAATGCCATGGCACCATAATTCAGCTACTACAGAACTCATTCTGAGGTAGCTTTGGTGGAAATTGAAAAAGGCTCAGGATCACAGCAGATGTATTTTTAATGCATTGTTGCAAAATACTGCTCAGCAGCTTTTCTAGCCCAATCAGTTAAATTTTTTCTCACTTTCTCTCCTTTCCTGGACAAATGATGAGATTCAGATGTTATTGCAAGTCATTTAACAATAAAGGTTTGTATCTACTCATTCAAACTCCCTCCAAATGGGCTAAAAGTTGATGTGATTTTTCGTTTCTTAAAAAAAAGAATTTTGTTTCATTTTAGGTTCAGTGTGAATTCTTACCATAAAAGCACGCATGTGAGTTTCTAACACTTACAGAAACCTTTTGATAAATGGCATCATAAACATAGGCAATTTTCTACATCTTGTTTGTAGGCTGTTGAAATTTACAAGGTTTCCCTTTAATACAATTGTCTATGCCAGCTAACAGGCAGTTTTATAGTCGATTTGTATTTGTCATTAGGCTAAAACAAACCCTCACCTTAGATCCTTTATTCTCCCAGGAACATAAATAACTCCAAATAACCAGCAATATCTGGGTTGTCATTTGATTTGGCAGCTCTGGGGGAAATAACTCTTACTTTGCTAACCGTTAAACTACTTTCTCCTGGGCAGATTTTCTTGAATTTTGAAAGGCCTAAAAATTCTAAAATGTGTTATATAAGTCTGACTAATGTGTACAAAATGTCCATGTCACAATGTTTGGAAACAGTCATTACCTGATTGAATTTCCTTGTAAACCTTTTGCACCTTTGTCAAAGATGCCAGAAGGCAGCTTTGGAGAAAGAGGGCAGAAGCAACTCTAGGTGGGTCAGAAAGTTTTCAAGTTCATGGCGACTGTTGCAGTTCACAGCATTGGAGAAGTACTGGACATTGAGTAATGCTGTTATACTGGTGTGATTAGCTGAGCAGTCTGTCATCCTTTAATAATAAGTTTGGAATGGTGACTCATGCCTGTAATCCCAATCTTCTGGAAGGCTGAGGCAGGAGGATCACAAATTCAATTCAATTTGGCAAGACCCTGTCTCAAAATAAAAAACAAAGAGTTGGGGAGTAGCTCAGTGTGAAAACCCTGGGTTCAATTCCCAGTACTGATAAAAAGTAAGATCAAGCTAGTTTGCCTCCCCAAATGCCTAGTTAGGTCCTGAGTTCTACTCTTGATATGAAAAAAAAAAAAAAGATTTTGGCCCTTGTTATAGTCACATCTGATGAACTACATTTTTTGAAGAGAATAAAACCAAACAAAATAAAAGAGAATAGAGTTAATCAAAGCAAAACATTGAACGTGGTACATGACTTCAAAAAAAAAAGTAAAAGGAAATCAATAATGGCCACCATAATACCTCTTGTTATCTTCAAAATAACTGCCCATTCCATCAGGCATAATAAAACCAAGTTGCCTATATCACCAGACATAATGCAATCAAACAAATCAAAATAGAATAAAATCACTCAAAACAAAACAATGCAAGCAATACAGGGCTTCAAAACAAGGTAATAGGAAATCAACAATGGCTGCCATAATGTATTTTGTTATCTTTGAAATAGCTGTTCATGCCATCAAATATAATAAAATTAGACAAACCAAAACAGAACAAAACCAGACTAAACAGAACAATGAAAACAATACGGGATTCAAATCATGATAATATATTAACAATGGTCACTGCCTTCCCTTTTTAGACACTTCCTCCCCTTTCACTTTCACAATATGTACTGTATATTTTGAATCCAACTAACTCCTTTAGTACTTTATTTATTTATTTTATTTTTTTGCAGCACCGGGGATTGAACTCACAGCCTCGTGCCTGACAGGGCAGGTGCTTAAGGCACTGAGCCAAACTCCCGGCTCCTTTAGTACTTTATACTAGGGAGACAACATGATGTTCACCCATGTGGCTCTGGATCATTTCATCCATAAGCATGACTTTAAGTTGTATCCATTTACCTACAAGAGCCTCAATGCTATCTTTCCTTATAGCTGAGTAGCTTTCCATTGTATAAAAATGCCATGTCTTTCTTGCCCACTCTGCAGCTAAAGAGCAAGCTACCCCCACTTCTTTCTGGTTCCCTGTCATGTAGAGCACTCTCTCCTTTGACTTTCAGTCCATGAACCCCCTAACAAATTAAATGTTTTTCTTGTGTAAAGCATATTGATGGATCCTGTCTCCTGATCCACTCTGCCTGTGTTTCTTTTTATTGGTGAATTGAGGCCATCCACATTAATGGTTATGGCAAACATGCACTGCCCCATCTCTGCCATGCTATTTTCCTGCCTTTGGTTGCCTTTCCTCTCCAGTCAATTGTCTGCCCTGCTTGATGAGACCCCTCTGCCCCTCTTTCTGGAGCTGTGGTCTTTTTTTTTTTTATCTCTCTCTAGAATATCTTTCAGTATTCTTTGTAGGGTTGGCTTGGTGGTCATGAATTCCTTCAGTTGCTCTTTGTCATGGAAGTATCTTGTTTCTCCATTAATTTTGAAAGATAGTTTTGCAGGGTACATCAATCTGGCTTGGAAGTTGTTTTCTTTCAGGACTTGAACTACTTCACTCCAAGCTCTTCTTGACTTGATGATTTGTGCTGAGAAATCTGTCATGATTCTGATGGGTTTTCCTTCATAGGTGATCTGTTTCTTTTCTCTAACAGCTTTTAATATTTTGTTCTTATGCTGAGTTTCTGGATCTTGATTATTATATGTCTGGGTATAGATTTATTTTGGTTATGGCTAGCTGGAGTTCTATATGCTTCACTTATCTGAATGCTACTTTCTTTTGTCATGCTTGGGAAATTTCCTGATATTATTTCTATAAATAGACTTTTAATGTCATTTGTGTTGACCCTGCCTTTTCACTCACATCTTTATTTATTTATTTATTTTTTGGTACCGTGGATTGAACTCACAACCTTGCGCCTCTGAGGGAGGCGCTTAGGCCCCTGAGCTAAATCCCCAGTCTGCATCTTTTATTCTTAAGTTATGTTCCTTTGGGTTGTCTCGAAGCCATTGAATTGTTACTTCCAGGTTCCTTGTTATTTTTAAGGGATCTTTCCTTTCGTGATCATAAGCTGCAAATCTGTCTTCAAGATTTGAAAGTCTCTCTTCAGTTTCTTTCAAGTGGTTTTGCCAACTTTCAATGGAGTTTTTAATTTCTTAGATAGCTCTTTGAATCTGTTTCATGTATTCTAAATCATTTTTGTATTGTTCATTCAAGGTTTCCCTCATTTTCCTAAGCTCCTCCATTTTTTTTGTCTATGTCTTCTTTAGAGATGTCTAGCAATTCTTTATTATGTTTTTCCTTTCTTCTTCTACCTGAGTTATTATTTCTGTTCCAATTTCTTTTATAGCCACATGAAGTTGTTTCTTTACTTCAGTTGCCATCACTTTAGAAACTTCAGGTGTTTGACTCCCGATCTCTTCTTTGTTTGTATCTCCTGGACTTGCTCTGTTTGAATTGGAGGCCAGAAACTGCCTTTTGCTTCTTTGTTTTGACATATTTCAGGGTTCTTCTGGACAAGTGGGTACTGTGGTCCCAGGCACTTCCCTCATTGGCTACAATTTCTCTGAAGCAAGACTCTTTGGTTCTTCTAGCCAGTGCTGGCTATGGATATCTGATGGTGGCCATTGGGTGTGATAGTGCAGGGCTATCTGCTACTTTTCCCAGCCTGTGCTGGCTCCCTGATGGTGGGTGGAGTACATGCTGGGGTGGGGCTGGCCACCACCTCTGGACCTGGGCTGGTCACCAGCAGGGATCCTCCACTACTGCTCCTGGAGCATGTGTGGGGTCGCTGCCTCCAGACCAAGCTGGCTGCCTGCAGAGAGCCTCTACAATGGCTGCTAGAATGTGTGCAGAGGCAGAGCTCAGTCTGAGCAATTTCCATGGGTCTGCGCCCAGGTAGGAGCTGCTGGAGGAATCAGGGAGCAGTTCTGGTTCTGGACTTATCCTGCCCAACTCCAAAATGGCTCCAGGCCAATTGCTATCTCCCGTGGGAGGACTGAGTCCTCTGAACTCACCGCCAGCCAGTTCAGTCTTCCAGGTCTGCTCCTCCCATCCACTGCTATCCTCCTCCAATGCTGCCTCCAGGGTTGCTGCCGCCACATCACCTTGGTCCTGTGTCCCCAAGTTCCAGCAGCTCCTCTTGCAAATGGGTCCTGCTCCAGGAAAAGTTGCCAGCTACTGCCTTCTTCTTCATTTAAGTTTTTCCTTTTACTCTTTCTGTGGGCTTCAATTCTCACTTCAGATTCTTTTGGGTCCAGGGGACCCACTTCCTTCCTTCTTGTCTTCCCCACGATACTATATTCCTGCATCTGGACTGTATCTCTCAGAGAGGCTGTTTGCTCTGCTGCTTACTGTTCTGCCATCTTCCAGAAGCTCCACATTTTTTTTTTTTATGAGACAGGATGTCACTATGTTGGTCAGCCTGGCCTCTAACTCACAGCAATCCTCCTGCCCCAGCCTCCTGAGTGCTGGGATTATAGACATGTGTGACCATGCCCCAGTGACTAACTATACAACATGTAAAATATAAAAAGTTGAATATATGCATGGCAAGAGAAGTATATTACATTATATACCAAATCCCAAAATAATGCTATCTTTCCTTTGCTATTGATCTCATGTTGCTCACAAGTCATTTTATCCAGGCTGTTTCACCTCTATACTATAGCAACAGGAAATATGACCAAGACTTAAACAAGATACAGTTAACTTCTCTTTCATGTTAAAAAACAAAAATCTTAGATGTAAGAGGGCCAAGGTTAACATGATGCTGCCTTAAAGTCATCAGGGCTCCTGGGCATTTCCAGCCATTTCTTTTCTGACTTTAGAATGCTATATAATGCATTGGCTCGTGGTCCAGAATGATTGCTGGAGTGCCAAGTATCACACCCACATTCAAGCCAGCAGGATGGATAAAGACAATTCTTTTTTTAAAATTTTTATTTTAAAGAGGATAAAACAGAATAAAACCAATCAAAACAAACCAGTATAAGAGACACAGGACTTCAAAACATTACAAAATCAATGATAGTTACCATAATGTCTTTTGATGTCTTCAAAATACCTGCAGATAACTTCAGCCATCGTAAAAATCAAACAGAACAGAATAGAATAGAAACAATAAAAACAAAACAATGAATGCAATACAGGACTTCAAAACAAGCCAATAGTAAATCTAAAATTGCTACCATAATATATCTTGCTGTCTTTGAAATAGCTGCCCATGCCATCAGGTTTGACATAATCAAACAAAACAAAAGAGAATAAAACCTGTCTTAATTACTTTTTACTCATTGCCGAGACAAAATACCTGATGCCCAAAATTAGGGAAGGAAAGGTTTATTTCTTACAGTTTCTCGGGAGTTTCAGTCCACACTTAGTTGGCTGCAAGGCAGCATGGCATGGTGGGGCTGCCTTTCATGGTGGCTGCAACCGCAACCGAAAGGTGTGCTGGCCAGAGAAAGAGGGCACACACCAGAGAGAGCGGAAACGCGGAAGCAAGCAAGAGGAAGACACGCCTCATTTACATTGTATGTCAGCTCCACCCCTAGGCGGGTGCAGCACTCACATTGAAAATCCATGTGCCAGACTCAGCCCCATCAAAAGTATATGAGGACTTGGGGGTACATAGTATATCACCCAATACATAACCCAACCCAACAAAACAATGGAAATGATATAGGACCTCAAAACAAGACCACAGGGAATCAACAATGGCTGCAACCCTCAGAAGGAGATTCCCCCATAGATGTCACACTCTGAACCTATCATCAGACAACTGTTCCTAGACCTGCAATGTTAGTGAACCAACAAAGCACCACAGGCATCCTATTGCATTTCACCTCCATAGCGATCATCACAGCCTGTGTTCCTCTGGATAAGCAGGTGGTTTATGGCGGGGATGAGGGTGGGGGGAGAGGGTGTGGACTGGTACTTCTTGTTTGTCAGCTGGTGCGCTGGAAGGGGCTGGGATCTGTCTGTTCCAGTCCAGCAGCCTGTGCATGGTACTGGTTCCCAGACTGGCCTTGCTTGCTGGTCGATAAAGAGAATTCTTTGCTCAAGTTCTTTTAAAAAAACGCTACAGGAGTCTGTCATACAAACAAATGTACATCCTATTGGCAAAAACTTTATTTCACGATCATGCTTAGTGTTAAGGGAGAGTGAGGCAAGAAGCATAGTTTTAAAATTGGTTAACAAAAAACTCAATGGAAACCAGGATTCTGTTACTGACAAAGTTGGGCAAATTACAGTCGCCTTTACCTCATTAGGGCAGAGAAGCAGACATAGCAAAGACACGTAAGTAGGGCTCTTCTGGTTTGGGACCCCTGTTCTTTTTTGATTCTCTCTTTCCTTTTCTCTTCTCCCCACGTAGCCCTGGTGAGAGGAAGCTTGGTGGTGCGGGGCACAGCAGTTAAAGGAGTCCCTCTGCTGCCTGTGTGATGTGGTCCTCTGTGCTGGGCTGCCCCTGAGCTGACCTGCAGTCCTGGCACACGCTACAGGAGGCTGGTGTGGCTCAGTCTCTGAGGCTGGCAGGCTCGCCTGCTGTGGCTGACCAAGCTTAGTCATTTTGTCTGTCCCTGCCTGTCCCTGCAGTGCTCTCAAGACTTCTGTCACTGCCTCCTTGCAGGCCCAGGGCTTCTCAGAGCAGAGAAAATTAAGTCTCTTGAGTCTTCAGTCTTCACCCTTTCCTGTCTCATAGCTGCTACTTCTGATGTCCTCCTGTTTCCCTGCATGGTGACCCTTCACAGTTCTAAGGAAAAACTTCTTTGTCCTGTCCCAGTAAGTGTCATGGCTTAGCAATGGCTGGGAGAGGGTAAGAAGGGAGATTTCTTTCCTTTTTTTTTTTTTTCAGATGCCCTGAAATTCTTTGCATAAGCCAATTTAAATAACCAAACAGTAAATACATAACACAAGACTGATGTATTTCTCCTTTTTTAAACTTTTTATTTTATTGGTACATTTTAGGTATACATAATGATAGCATTCATTATAGGGAGTTTGTACCCATGCATGATTTATCTTGCTATTGCTTTCCCCCCCCTCATTCCCCTCCCCTCTCTTCAACCCCCCTTCCCCTTTTTATTTACAAAAGCTTTGTTTTCATTTTTTCCTTCTGTTCTTTTTCCCTTGTCCTTTCTTTCCTTTCTTAAGAGGGGAGAGTTAAAAAAAAATTATTGTAAGAAAAATGCATAGTAAAATATCCTTTTGATACATGCAAAACTGCGTATCTCCCAAGTCAGAAATGACAGTGCAATATTATTCACTGCACTTCCCACTGCAGGGGGAGTGTAAGTATGTTTTGTTGGCGGTATCATAAAAATCAGCTTTTGTTTCACCTGGGTCCAGTTATCAGAGTATTAGTTAATAATCTTCATTAAAAGTTTGTTTACTATTCTATTATGTGGCAAGATTAGAGTGTGCACTATTTTAAATAATAGTAATGTGGATTTTTAAAATCAGTATTATTTTTTACTTCTCTGAGTGTTACCAGCCCCTGGCATGTATTTATGGAATAAATGAATGCATGAACAAGCAAGTGACAGATATACCTGAAATCAAGAAAGCAGAAGAGAGAAAAGAATTCAAAACCCTCTCCTCTCTTTTTTAAAACTTCAGAGATTCCTTCCCCTTTGGCAGTTTCATTGTCTTAATTCAGATGCAGATGCCCCTGGGCAGTTTCTTGATCCTGCTCAGAGGCGATTTGAAATTTACGCTCTCTGTCATCATCACTTTAATTGCTTTAGGGGGGCACCATCAATACCCTCCTCTCCTCTTGCTGCATATCAGCTTATCTCCCTCCAACTGTGTGGTGACCACATTAAGAATGTGTTTTATTCTGCTTCCTTTACTTGGTGACACTTGGCAAGGAGGATGGTTACAGAGCCGAGAAGCGAGCACCAGTGTTTCTAAAGCAATAAAGGTTTTCTTTATCTTTTTCTTCTTCCATGTTGGTAGCTATTAATTGTAATCTTTTGTGATACTGGGAGCAGTAAAAAGGACAATAAAATTGTTTCTATGAATTGTGGGGCATAGGCCCTGTGGCATTTATTTGTTTAGATATTTATTTATTTAAAGTGTATTTTTTTTTTCTTCTTTAAGATCTAATAAGTTTGCTTGGGAGAACTCGGTTAGCCACTTTTTAAAATAAGGTGGCCAAATATTAATCTAAAGATTAATAAAGTTCTGCCAGTTTCCTGGGGCTGTACAAGGTGCTCTGACTTTTGGTCATATTTACCTCATTTTTTTTTCCAGAGAGGAAAATGCCTTATGATTTCATGAGGGCTTTATTGAACAGTAAATGGAAGTTTGAGGCTTTGTAATTCATCCATCTCAGAGAAATGGTGTCTCTGTGTTATTGGTGTCATATATGCTCCATGCTTTATTTGTGGCAAACATTTGCTTTGGAAGAAAAATGTAATTTTTCTCTCTCCCCAATGGGCTTTTGCAATAGTTCCTCTGGGCCAGCTTGGATACTTTGAAGACTTTAAAGCTGTCTCATCTCCAGAGTCTTAAAGGGCATTCTAAAGCACAATCTGAAGGCAAAGGAGCCTGTATCCCATCATGCAGGGGCACATAAGATGGTGTCTGCTCCCCACACTGGGAGAAAAACTGCCTCGGTTTTACCACAGGGGCCCTGCAAAATAATTTCAAGATTTATGTGTATGTTTGTTTTTTCTTATCGTTAAAGTAATACAGAAATACTGATTAAACAACCAAATAATACTGAAATATAAAAAAGCAGACAGCAGAAATCTCTGTATAAATCACCTTTAAAAATAACCAATGTTACTTTGTGCACATCCAGTTAATTAGATTTTCAAAGATGTGAACAGTTCAAGATGTTTGGCGATCACATTTTTGGGCAAACATTTTGGGGCAAAGCAGAGGCAGTGTGGTCACTGTGCAGGTTAGTGATTCTCCAACCCTGACCATCTGTTCATTGAAGAGAGAGAGATGTTTTCTGTGTCTGGGAAGATGAAGAAAAGGAATGATGATGTGGATTTTGTTCTTCCTATTTTTTGTGGCATTAAAATGTTCTCTTTGAAGTTATAATAGCTATTAGTTAGTATTATTTTCTTTAGTCCTTTCATGGAATTGTAGATTGGGCTGTCATTCAAACTTCTTTCTGACTCTCTATAGAGAACTATCAATCCTCTCCCATTCTGCCCCCAAGATAGGAGGCTTAGCCTGCTAACTTGCTTTGATTATTTTATTGGTCAAAGGTGTCATCTCCTATCAGAATCTTTGAGGCAATATGTTTCTCTATTGTCTGTTTCTTCTTCTGTAAGGTATTACATGTTTTATCTGCCTGGGTTTCAGAGCGTTAGTGGCAGCCAGTTCATACTGAGTATGTTGCATGAGGTGGAGATAGGGTTTTGTGGTTGCAAGCCACTAAGTAGTGGGTTTGCTTGTTACTGCAGCAAGACTTAGTCTACACAGATTGATATAGTTGGCCAAATTCAATGTAAGAAACTCTTTAAAACCTTCCTGTGTATTTAAAATTGCCTAAGTCTGTGAGATTGAAGCATCTCAGACTCAGTGCTACATGAAAAAAAAAAAAAAAAGGTGATAGTTTTGATTGTTACTCTAGGCCAGTGGTGGCAAACTTTTTAGCTTTCAATGATACAGCCTCCTGTAGCACACATGCCATTGGTTTGCCACCACTGATCTAGTACTATGCTGACCAGTATAGTAGCAACTATATCTGTATGTGACTATTGAATACTTGAAATAGGGCAGGCAAAATGAAAATGGTTATAAGTATGAAACATGCATGGAGTTTGTAGGATAATACAAAACAATGTAAAATATCTCAATTTTTATGCTGATCACATGTTGAAATGATAATGTTTTGAACCTGTTGGGTTAGAATAAAATAGTGATCTCATTAATTCAATGTATTTTAAATGTGGCTACTAACATTTTCAAATTACATATGTAGATAATAATAGAGTTTTATTAGACAGCTCTTTTGTAGGCTATAGAGCCACACAGACTTTTAGTTCTGTCTTAACTCTCCCAATATCTCCCTGTAACCTTGTGGATCTTGCTCCCTGCAAGATCTCACCCACAAGATAAGAACAGCACTAGTTTCAAGAAATTTGGTACTCACAGTAAATGCCCTTCTTTTCTCAAACTCATATAAGAGTGAATTTTTGAGGTTTCCTTTTGAGTTACAATTTATATGGTTTCTACAGAAAAACATAGTTCATTTTCATAATTTTTGTTTTCTTTTGAAAAGTGAAGTCTTGAACGTCATGAGTGAAAACACTGACTGGGCCAAAGTCTTGCTCCAAATATCTGCTGTATTAGTTAGCTTTCCCATTGCTGGACGTAATACCTGACACAATTTTGAAAAGGACAGGTTTAATTTGACTCATGCCTTAAGAGGATTCAGTCCATGGCTGGTTGGTTACAAGGCAGAAATATCATGGTAGACGGGTAAGGTGGAACAAAACTGTTCAGTTCATGGCGGCCAGGAAACAGAACAAGGAAACAGTTGCAGAAAGGAAGAAGAATCAGACATAGAACCCAAAACCACACCTCTATGTCTTATCAAAATATACTCAGAAATGGGCTCCATTGTTCCCCCCAGGCAGTTCCCCAAATCATTTAAATTGATTATCAAATTTAACTGTCACAACTTGAGGGGTAGCTTTCCATGTGTCTACTTTGTTTCTCTAGAAGAAAGAAAGTGGTTTTGAATTCCTGTTCACCCTGATTTCATTAGTCACATATTTAGAAAATGCAAATGTCTTGGGTACTCTAACAGATTATGTTGGGACACTCATTTTGAAATCATTCATCTTTATTGATTCTTTTGACACAGCACACTTGGGGTACATTGAAAGTAACTTCCCCATGAACCATAAACTAATTTCCTTAATGAATCTGAACAAAAATGCCAGGTGAGTTTATTTTTCCTGGTGTCTGATCCATGAGACAGACCAAGTCATTTGAAAAATATCTGTCTTATAGGTTTAAGACTTTCACTATAAAAAATTCCCTCCCAACTTATTTACATATTCAGATTCATCCCTCTGTATTTGCTTTACACATATTTAGACTCCTTTTGCGTGTCCTTTGCATATGTAAATGGTGGTCACAGTTTTAAAACATCATTAGTGTCATAATCTTGTTCAGACAGCTGCAGCATGGGCTACAATGCTGTGAGTAGCAAATAATGATGCTGTGAGTAGCAAATAATGAATCTGTAAGCACCATGCTTACACCCAAGTTCCAGATAGCACTCCTCTGAGGGACGATCTAACCACCTTCCAGAGAGGTCTTCTCTCTATTTCCATCAGCAGGATGTACACATAAAAGTTGGAGATTGGATCCAGGCTTTGTAGGAAGCGTCTTAAAGAACTGTGCCATGCTTTCCCAATACTGCCAACAAGGTAGCTGCTAACTACTGGATATAGTTAAGGTGCCATCCTGAGCACTTCTCTGAGCTTCTGATCTCCCACGATTCCTGTTAGCTCGTCTTACTATTTGGGAACCTCAAACAGTAGGCTAGTGTGTTAGTGTGCTCTCTTCAATCTCCAGACACTTAGCTTCTTCCTATCTTGCTGCTCATCAGTTTGGTGGCTCATAGTTCATAAAGGCAACTTGAACACATACCATTATGTCCACATGCCTGAAAAGAAGAAGAAGAAGAGGGTCACCTTCAGTAGAAAAGAAGGTAGAAGAAAGATCTGCGCATAACCTTTCTGCCTGCATGTGATTGTTGAGCATTTAGTCACATGGTTACATCAAGCTGCTAGGGAGACTGGGAAATACCTTCTTTATGCTGAGTGGCTATATTCCTGCTGGAAATGAGAGGCTCTATTCATAAGGAAGAAGGAGAGAGTAAATGCAAAAGTAGACAACTAGTTGTTTCTTCCTTATTCTTTTATCTAACAATTGCTAAATAGAAAGTTTTGTGGCCCTTGCTTTATAGTACTATACCGAATGAGTCCTTGCCCCAAACAGATGTAGGAGGTGATAGTGCCTCCATTTTTCAGATAAGAAACTGAAGTCCAGATATTTGCCTTTCTGTTAAATTGGGGTCATAATCATAATAGTAATTATTATTTTGAACATTTTATCTACAGATGGTCATTAATTTTGGTCCCCCTGAAACCAGACAACATATTCTGCTACACCCTTTATCTGCAGTGGGAATGTCGGAATACTTGTCCAAGGCCACAAGCTACTGAAGAATGGGGTGGCCAGAGGACTCAGTCTGTGGTTATAGTTCCACACTACTTCAGAAGCACATGCATTTTTTTTCTCTCTTAGTTTCCTGAAGTGGCTATAACAAATGGGCCCATATTTACAGTCCAGAGATACTTTTCTCTTGATCTCACGGGTTTGTAGCTCAAAAGTCCTGTGGGCCTGGGTGGTTCTCCACCCCATATCCCACACATTTGAAATCACTGGATCTGTAATCCAGGAGCATCCCCTTATTTTAAATTAACTGATTAATGACCTTAATTCTACTGTCAAAATCCCTTTTGCTATGAAGTTTAATATATTCACAGCTTCAGGGGATTAGGATGTGGACAGTTTTGGAGGTAACCATTATTTGATCTACCACGGACTGTGACTCAGGAAGATAAACCCTTTGCATTGCAGCTGGGGACACATGTGTGCCAGAGAGAGGAAATGAGTATCACCGAACAATATGTACTGATCCTGTTCTATTTTATTACTTCATTTTTAAGATATGGTGGTCATGACCCAGCAAATTGATTTCATGACCCATAGCTTTAAAAAACACTGAAAAATCTTCTCCATTTCTATTGCAATTTTCTTAATCTGATCATAGTCTTCTTTCATCTGGATTTTTATGGGATGAGAGCCTCCCAGAGGCTGAGCAAGATTTCTCAGTTTTCCCCTCCTAATCCCCCTCTCAGCTTCCACCAACCTCATCACCCAATCCCCTTCCTACATTTGTGCTTCCTCTTACCTGATGTCTGCATTCAGGAGACTAAGCTAAGAGCTCTGTGTGGCGTTTTTTGAAATACCCATGGAGAGTCCCAAGCCATGGGAAAGACTGTAAATTTAAAGATGGCACATTGGTGTAACTGTCATCCACCGTTACTATCTGAAACTGAAGTACTGAGAAGGGCTGGGAAATCCTACCCACAACAGGCAGAAAGCCACAGGCATAAATTAGTGATGTTTGCTGTGGAGATAAGTGGGGAGATAGACAACAGTGTCGCTAGGCCTTTGCTGTCCTTGGGCTTAGTGAAATTTGTCACAACTGCTCCTCTAATGAGCAGAAAACTATCCTGAAAGGTCAAAATCAGAAGTCAGAAAAATCAAGCAGGAATGGATTGAAATTTCAGGGAGAAAATGGTCTCCTCTATTTGTGTGGAGAACAAGATAAACAAGATACAGTAATTTCTAGGAGACTGAAGAGAAATAATGGTTTTTGTCACTTGGGAGTATAGAACTCTGACAGATACAAATCACTTTATTGAACTAAAGGAATTCTTAGTTCATTAAAGCCTATTGCTACATTTACAACCATCCCTGGTGTCACAAAACTATGCTTTATCATTTTGAGAGGTCTTTGTATTTTCATTGGTTATTTCTCTGTTTTCTCAGACCAGAGGTCAGAAGCTCAGATGCCTATAAGGAAGGTACTTGGTGGACAGAGGGTCTGGAGTCAGGCTGCCTGGATTCAAATCCCAGCTGTCACTTACAATGAGCTTGGTTTTGAACAAGTTGCTTAATCTTGGGAGGTCTCCATCTGTGTTTGTGTGCTTTTGACAGCTGTGGGTGCAAGAACCTGGGCTAGGGGGCTCTTTGCTATGTGATGCCTATGGATAAGACCTCTTCTTTTGTAGGGTCTTCTGAAGGAATAAGAAAGACAGTATGTCAAGAACACATCAATGATAAGTCAGTGAGAAGCAGCAACAGTTATTGCTCAGTCAGAATCAAGGGCTCTTGGTTGTCCTCTTGTTGCGTAGTCAAGTTTTAACTGGCAAATGTTTCTTTCCTCTCAGAGGACAGATCAGATGCCAACTTTATTTGCTGTCCCTCAGTGTTTAACAGACTGGACAGAACTGCAGTGACATTCTGTGCTTTCACCCTTATCCCAGTCTCTTCTCCCCACAGTGACCAGGTAGATCTTTATAACACTTCTGTTAGACCATGTTGACCACTGCTCAGACTCTCTAGAGTGATTTATAGGGTTCTGTGTGATTGGGCTTCCTTACCTTCACTCCTGACACTGCCATCTACCACACCCTCTTTTACTCCAGTACATGGCTCTCCCAGGAGTTCCTTGGACCTGCCAAGCACAGTCTTGCCTTAGTCTTTGTACTATCTGCTCCCACCTTCTAGAATGTTCTTCCCATAGATTCCCTCATGGCTTGTGCCTTCAAGTCATTTAGGACTTTGTTCAGGTATCACCTTCAGGGGTTCCCCCAAACACTTTATCTAATGTAGAACACTGTGACCTGTCATCACTGTCCTGTTGTTTTTCTTCTAAAAATTGTGTCATTTCTTCACATGTTGGATTTTTGTTTGGCTATTGTTAGTGTGTCTGCCCATTTAGAATGAATGCTCCATTAGAGGAAGGACTCAACTGGTTTTGTTCACATCCATATTTACTCTGCCTGAAACTGCACACAGCAGGACCTAAGTAATATTTATGGAATGAATGGATAAATAAAATGGATTTAAAGAAGGTCTGACTATGCCAGCCATTGTGTTTGACTCCAGTATATATAAACTGAACAAAATTAGACATAGTTGGATTTTTGTGGTTATTGAGAAAGACACAATTTCCCAAGGATACAAAGAACAATGTAATAAAGGATCTAGAGAGGGTTCTGGGGATATTACAGATGGTTCTATCTAATCTAGAGCCTTCCAGAGGAAAGGCGCTCTATTGGTCATGGTTCTGTAGAGGAACAGATCTGACAGAATTTATGTATGATTGTAAAAAGGTACTTATTAGATTGATTTACACCATCAGAGGGAGGATAGTCCGCAATGATTGTCTGCACATTGGAGAGCCAGAGAAACCAGTAGCTGGTCAGTCTGAGGATCTAAAAGCCTCAGAAGAAGAAGGACCAAATGATACAGCCACAGTCAAAAGGCAGAGTACTGGAAGCTCCCTGGAGAGTCGCTGGTGTGAAACACCATTGAAAGTTAAGGAGGCAGTAAGCTAGAGTCTCGTGTCTGCAGGTGATGGCGGCAACAAAGGACACCTGATCAAGCAGAATTGAGCTTGCATGGCTTACTTTTTCTTCTGCTTTCATTCCATCTGGGCTCATAGCCTGTGGGATGGCACCCCCGACACTTAGAGCAGGTCTTCCCTCCTCATAAACACACCCAAGCACACCTGGAAGTGAGCTTTACTAATTTCCTAGGCCTGTCTCAATCCAGTCATGTTGACAATCAAGATGAACACCGCGGATCTTTACCCTGCAACTGGAAGGATCAAAAAGACTTGAGCTGGATAAAGGAATGTGTTGAGGATGGGAGAGAGGGTTTTTTAGACTGGACTGGAGATTTCCCAATCACCAAAGACTTTTTTGACTTGAGGAACCAAGGGAGCTACTTGATAAATTATAGCAGATACCCTGTATGGGCTCTAATACCTCCATATGGTATAGATTTAGGGTCAATGATTTTGTTGAAGAGAAATACTTTGAGGCAGTATTTGAGTGTGAACTTAGATTATTTTCCTTATTTTTCGAGGGGATTTAGGGGTCAAGGAGGATGAAGGGCCAAAACCACCTGCCCATCTGTTACTGCACTAACCACAGGAGTTTCTCAGAAAGGCTGTCTGGAGGATGTGCTGGTGTATGACTAAGACTAGGCCAATTCAGGTATGGTGACTTCCTTCTTGTCCACTTAGGTCATTTGCTATGAGGAAAGCCAGCCATGATGTTATGGGGACCCTTGAAGACACCCATGAAGGGAGGGACAGAGGCTTCCTCTAACATTAAGCAGAATGTGAGTGAACTGTCCTGGAGACAAATCTCTTGTCCCAGTATACTCTTCAGAGGGCTGCAGCCTGAGTTGATATTTTAGAGGAAGTCTCATGACATATTCCAAGCCAAAGCCACTAAGATGGACTCCAATTCCTGATTCACACAAACTGCAAGACAGAAATATTTGGTTTAAGCTGCTAAGTTTTGGGGTGATTTGACCCAGAACAAAAGGTAACCAGTTCATAATTACACTCCTGTTACTGTTATTTCTGTTATCCCAGCATCTGAACATCTTGGTGTTATGGATTGATTGCACTGAATAGAGACAGAAATGGAAAAAACAAACAAACAAAACAAAACAAAAAAACCCCTTCTGAACAGTTTTGTGGTACTGACATTGGCACTGCATGTTCATTTCTATCCCCCTGAATTGTTACCATTTCTCAGTGCTTCCTGTGTATCAGATATCTCACTGTGACATTTTGGATGAATTATCGTATTTCATCCTCTCATCATCCCTTTCCAGTTGCTATCATTTGCTTGTTTTAGAGCAAGAAAACAGGTTCAGGAATATTAAGTGTGTTAGTTTTCCATCATAATAATGAGATACCTGAGACAACTTAGAAAGGAAATGTTTATTTTGGTTCACAGTCTCAGAGGTCCTAGTCTATGATCCATTGACCCCATTATTTTGGATGCGGTGAGACAGTACATCATGGCAGGAGATGGTGGTGTGGCAAAACTGGTTATATGGTAAGCCAGAGAGAGGGAAGGGCCAGGATCCCTTAGTCCCTGTCAAGGACACACCTCCAAAGACCTAAGGATCTCCCAAGAGGCCCCGCCTCCTAAAGATTCCACCATCTCCCAAGAGCTTTATCTTGGGACCAAGCCTTTAACACATAGGCCTTTAGGGGACATTCAGCATCCAAAGTATAGCAGTAAGCTTTTAACGATCTAAGTAAGACCACACAGCTTATCTAGGTGAAGCTGCTGTCATACTAACTACCCTTTTGACTCTACTGTGGGGAGCCTTCTGGAGACGGGGGATAGAGGAAAAGGAGAGAGAGTTATAAGTGGCAAGGGTGTTACACAGGCTCTCCCCAACTTTGATGTGCATGCAGATCACTAGGGATTTTGGTGAAATGTAGCACTGGTTCAGCAGATTGGGGCTGGGGCCTGGAATTGGCATACATAACAATCCCCAGGAGACCATGTTCCCACACCTGACTCAAGATTGTACTTCGGTGAGCACTAAAGTAGGAGACTTGAGATGTGATACAACACTACCAAGGGGATTCTCTGGCCTCAGGTCCCTCTTTGAAAGCTTTGGAGATCAGATTTCTTTGAGCACTAAGTGCTGACAAAGCTGTAAAAGGATTGGCACTGGGGAGCTTTGCTTCATTTTGGAAGCAGTTAGCCAACTAATCTGGTTTAATCATCGCAGGAAAATGCAAACAGAAAGAAGGCACACAGCCCTTGTATTTCAGCCTGCCAGACCTCTGGACTCTGGGCTTTCGCTGATACTACAGGAAGGATTTATATGTGGAATAAATATTCTTAAATCTTTATAAGGTGCCTAAAATATTTATGGTTGTTTTAGTTTGGTTTGCATGCCATATTGCACTCTTACATTAAGCAGTTTTTACACCATCAAGCTTTCCCATTAATCATTTCGGCCTGTTCCCAGCTATCTTAACTGAGAGGAGATCTATTACACTCAGCAACCGGAGCCAAATGATCTCATTTCTCCTTTGGCTGTTTCATCGAATGGTTCATAAACCTATGGCTATTATTGTATTAGGAAGACACATTGTGGTTCTCTTGTGTCATGTTGACATGTTTACGTTTCTTTTTCTTAAGAGAAATCATGATTAAAATGGAATATTGTTTCACAGAGGGCATTTTATAAACAATTTTGTCCTGATGAAATTAAAATAGGGGAACATCCAGTCTCCAGCAAATGCTGAATTGGTTGAATCAATGTCACTGAAAGATTAAAACCATCTTGCTCCTCTCTCCTCTGTACATGAAATGATTTTAAGGAACTGTTAAAAAAATAGCAATATTTGTTCAGGGAGAATCATTCGTCTGGGAAGACAAAGTTGTGCTGCTTTTTCAGAGGAGATTTAGCAGCATTTGATGGTGTTGCTTCCCTGTCAACCAAGTGTATCCATATTCTGGATGGTTCAGAGTCCAATTTAACTCTTAAGATTTTCATCTCATGCAAGGTAAGACATTAAGGCTTAAAATGACAGATACTGTTTTGAATTAATAGTAAAGGATGGAGAAAAAGCACAATTTTTCCTCAAATGCTGACTTCCATTCATTTCTTTGTGGTGGGTGTGTTGTGTTGGGGGTTCTTTTTTAGCAGGAGGAGAGATCGACACAATCACAGTTATATTTAACCCATGTTTAGACTGTCTTGTAAGAGAAACCACTACCACTAATATGGGCCTGCCCGCCTCTCTCTCTCTCTGTCTCTCTCTCTGTCTCTCTCTCTCCCTCTCTCCCTGTTTCCCTGTCTCCTTCTCTCCCTCTCTCCTTCTCTCTCCCCTCCTCCCTCCTCTCTCTCCATGCTGAGGATGGAGCCCAGGGCCTCATATACGCCAGGCAAACACTCAACCACTGAGCTGCATCTGCATCCCTCATCTAATTTCCTTAATCATGGGATCGTTTAGCTGTTAGGAGAAGGCAGATCTTTGTTCTATTTCTATTATGAAAATTGTCTTCATTTTTACAACTTACTTTTGATTCTAGGCAATGTTCAAGGTGATAATGCTTTTGGAAGAAATATAGGTTCTCTTCTAAGAAGAGAATCTGTAGAGAAAATCTAAGTAAGTTTGGAAGTCATTTTTGCAAACAATGGTGCACTCTTGTCCTGACTAGTGGAATATGTTATTTGCACATGTGTCCTGATGGTAGTTTTCGTGTGAGTCTCTCTTAGCTTTTGGCTGTCACTTTGCATTTTTTCAGAGTGGTACAAACCACCCATGTAACCCTCTACAGTGTAAACCTGATTAATTGCTCTGGTATCCAAAAAGACACGTTAGCAATTATGGAGGGAAACTTGCATGTACTCAAAATGAGTCCAAATCAAATTAAGTGGGCTGAGTCACAAACCCAGGGAACTCGCCTGTCCTTCCATTGTCGAGACCACTTTTATGAGCTCAAGATGTAAGAGTCTGTGTTTCTGTTTCTTATTTTTCTTACAACTTCAATTTTGTTCATAATTCCTGCTGCAAAAGTAAGCTGGTAAGGAGAACAGACTGAGGACTAGAATTTATTATCACCAACCAGAATTCAAAACCAAGTCTAAGTTTTGTTTTGCAGGTTGACGGGCCCCAAAATGGACCATTAAAAATACATGAATGCAGATGGCTGAATGCAAGCAAGTCACAGCTGTTCATCCCAATTCTATTCGCAGCCACATGTCCTCAGCTGAGGTATCTCAGGCTTTAAGCTAAAGGGCACCTTGGGGGGCGCGTCGTTTTGGTATAATCACCCGTTACCTCTGCCCTTTCTTGCTCCACTCCCCACTGCCAGTATTACAAGGCTTGAAACTGGGCCAGGCTGATCCCACAGGACCATGATTATTTTGTGATCACAGCACTCCCTGGAGTGGTCTTATTGCCATTATAAAAAGTGTTTATTGTGCAGAAAGCCTGTATTTTTGGTGCGGGCAGTGAAGACTACTGAGAGGGAAGCGCAGCTGAGGTTATGATTCACATTAATTAATCTCGTGCTTTCGACATCTCATTAGCCAATCACAGTGATCTTGAAATAGAAGGAGAGAAGCAACGCGCACTCCGTGGGGGCCCCTGTGCTGCCTGCTGCACAGGGCTGCAAACTTCTCTGAGTTCTGCCTGCTGCATTGCTGGGGAAGATGGCATGCTGTGTGAACCCTCCTGTCTGGCAAGCCCATCTGCGGGTCTGCTTGGCGCTCGCAATGTTTCTGAGGCAGCAGACTATCTGTCAGTCATTTTCTTCTCTGAGAGAAGACTGTAGGTAAATGGCGGGGACAGCCAAAAATCAAGTAGAGACTACCAGGAATATGAGGACATCTGTAGGTTGACAGCTGGGGAGCCGTGGCATGTCACACGTTCTCCAGAGGGCACTTAACAGGGCCATTTGGCAAGTCAGCACCACAGCATCCCCCTCCAGCACCTGAGTGGAGGGTGTAGGTACAGAAAGGAGCCCAGTTGTCCCCCTCTAGCACAGACCACAGACTTCACTCTGGTCCTGCCTGGTGAGACAGTAGAAGATGCGGTACACCTCCACAGGTATGCAGGGTGGGAGAGATCAGCAAGGAGGGCTAAGCCAGGTGACAGAAATAGCTATGAAACCCCCGGAAGATCTATCCCTAAAATATAGCCTTTTATATTACTTCTGGGGTATAACTCTCCCTGCTTCTGGATACATGATGGTTGTTTTACCAGAGCCTGTTCATTGAGCACTAACCCATTGGGTGTCATGGGCCCCTTTAGACCTTCAAAGAAAACTTAGGTTCCTTTATTAGAACACTACTGCCAGCCATACATCTGTAATCCCAGCACTCTGGGATGCTGAGACAGGAGAGTTGCAAGTTCAAGCCCAGCCTGGGCAGCTTAATGACTTAGATCCTCAAAATTAAAAAATTAAAAATAAAGGGCTGGGGCTATAATGTGGTGCAGAAGCCTTGGGTTCGACCCATAGCACTACAAAAAAAAAAAAAAAAGCAAAAACCACTGTTTATAATTCATTTAATAACTGTAGTCATTATGCTATAGAGTGGATGTCCAGAACTTGTCTTATAAGTGAAGTTTGTATCCTCTGATCAATATCTCCCTAATTTCCCTCAACTCTGGTGAGCACCTTCCTACTTTGTCTTTATGAAGACAAAGTTCAACGTCTTTAATTTCATATGTAAGTGAGATTTATGGTTAATAGTGCACACTTGAAATTTGCTGAGAGTAGATGGCTCATCAAAAAAATACTATGAAGTGATGGATACACTAATTAGCTTTTGTGCTAATCATTTCCCAATGTATATAAAAATCACATTATTTCAATATAATCACAAGAATTTGTGAATACCGTGGGAGACTGACACGAGCACGGGGGAAGGGCCAATGCACAGGCAAGTGTCCTGGAGAGTGCATTGCTTTTAGGGTATGAATTTGTACCCAGGCCACCACAATGGGTACTGTAGGCAAGTGTAGCACAATTAGACGTGTTTGTGCACCTAAACAGAAACTTTGGTTTAAAAGTGGTGCACAGTCTGGGGCACTTGCCAGGCTTGGAGCTTACAGGGTCAGAGTTGCTCTGGTTGAGTCAGTGAAGGGTAGGAGGTGAACATGAGGGCCTGGGATGTGACTGCTCACTACTGTGGACTTCATAAGCACTACACATTTATACTAAATTTATTAAAAAGTTCTTTCCTTAATAATAAATTAACATCAGCTTACTGCATCTTTTTTACTTTCCAAATCTTGAACTTTCTCTTTCACAATAACACTTGGCTGAAGATTTACACATTGTACAGCTATACAAAATATTTTCTTTGTATCTTTATAAGATTTTTCTAGTTTTTACTTTACGAATTTGCTTGTTGAGATACACGCATCCATTAGCCTAGGTCTTTGCAGGGTCAGGGTGATCAGCATCCCTGTCTTCCTCCATATCCTGTCCCCCTGGAAGGGAGTCAGGGCAGTTACACACGTGGAGCTGTCACCTTCTATGAAAACAAGGTTGCCTTCTGCAGACCTCCTGAAGGACCTGCCTGGAGCTATTTTACAGTTAACTTTTAAAAAATATGTAAGTAGACAGAGTATACTCTAAAATAACCATAAAGATACAGTAAATACATAAATGCTAACATAGTGCTTATTATCATAATCAAGTATTATGTATTCTGTGTAGCTGCATATCCTATCCTTTTGTATACCCAGCAGTGCCCTGGATTGGCTTACACCAGCATTGCCACAGACCACGAGTAATGCCTGGGGCTAGCTAGGACCTCACAGTCATTGTGATGTTATCAGGCAAGAGGCGTGATTTAGCTCCATTATAATCTTGTGGTGCCACCATCATAGACACAGTCCATTGTTGACCAGCATTATTCAATGCATGACTAGATGTCTAATTTTCATTTGTTATATCTCAAAGCTGGAAAAAATTTATTCACATATGATCATAAAGGAACCCAATTACATTGACAATAATCAAAATATTTTTAAAAAAATTTAATATAGGATCAATATGGTTCCTTAACACATTCATTAATCATAGCTAAAGGTCTAACAACTAATCTCAAATTAGAAATTTATATAAATAATGTATTTATGGTATAGCGATAATAACTCTAAAGTGGTTTGAAATTTGCAATTTTTATTAGTGGCAAAATCCTAAGTATGTATATCCTTTCTAGTTGAAGGCCATGTTCACTTTGTTAGATGCCAGCAAAATGGAGGTATAGTTTATTCCCCCCTACACTGAGAGTCACCTGAATATTTTCCTTCACACCTAAATTAGACTGTGATCAAGGGGGACAGCAAATGTCGTCTGCTCAGGCTCAAGAGCAAGCAGAGATGGGGGAGATTCTGGGGCTCAGAAAATGCTGCATGAAGAGGTGACATTTGGGCTGAAGGACAAAAGACAGCTCCCAAGGAATAACATGGGGCCAGGATGTCAGCAGGGCTTGGGCTCATCTTCCTTTCTCAATATTACAGCTTTGTGGCCTGGCCCTCACCGGCACAGTGATGCTCCCAGGCATGGTCTGCAGGGCCACAGCCCAGGCACTGCCCCTCCCTTTCAAGACAACAAAACATGTGGAGGGAACTGAAATGCGTGTTGTTCAGTGAAAGAAGCTCGTCTGGTGAGGCCACATACTGCACAGTGTCAGTGAAAGGACAGTCTAGGCCTCAGAGTCCTCACAAAACACCTAGAACTCAGCGTCAGTGTTTGGTTCTCACAGCATGTTTTGTTTTACTCATTGTTTTACAAATGACCATATAGAACTCATTCCAGGAATATGAAGACTGTTCAATATCAAGAAGTCACTAAAATAAAATATCTGATCGTATTGGTAATGTATTTGATAGGTATTAACAATTTCGGCAAGTATTTATAATAAAAAGAGTAACTGAAATAAAAACAACCTATTTTCCTCTTTGGGAAATAGAATTCTTTATTTTTTTTAGTTTTATGTTTTGGAATAATTTTGAGCTTATGGTAGCTGAGGAAAGTACGTAGAATTCACATACATACACCTTATGTGTCACTCTCTCCAAAGGCAGATCTATGGAGATAGAGAAGAGATTGTTGATTGCCAAGGGGCGTAGAGGAGGTAAAGGTTGGAGGATGTTTTTAGGTCAGGAAAACTACTCCATGGTGCCATCCTAGTGGCTACGCATCATTATACATTTGTCTGTATCCACAGAATGTGCATCACTTTAAGTGAGCCTCATGTAAACCAGTGGTCCTCAACATTTTTGGTGCCAGGGACTAGTTTTATGGAAGACAATTTTGTCACGGATGGGGGAGTGTGGGGAGGTGGTTTATGGATGGTTCCAATGAGCACGCGGCCTAGA
Organism: Dasyprocta punctata; assembly: GCA_004363535.1. Lineage (NCBI taxonomy): Eukaryota > Metazoa > Chordata > Mammalia > Rodentia > Dasyproctidae > Dasyprocta > Dasyprocta punctata. The sequence continues at coordinate 109,930 of RJWM01001997.1, read as the reverse complement.
TCTGTCGAACGCACAGTTCTTTGTAGGGTTCGCATTCCTATCAGAATCTTATACTGCCATTGATCTGACAGGAGCTAGAGCTCCAGCTGTAACACTAGGGATGGAGAGTGGCTGGAAATACAGGTGAGACTTTCATTACTCTCCCACCAGTCACCTCCTACTGTGTAGTCCAGTTCCTAACAATGTGAACAGTGGATGTTGGGTTGTAGGATGTGACAGTGTAGGGTCATCTTCACTAACAATGCACCCCCTTCACAGGGCTATTGACAGAAGAAGAGGCTGTGCTTATTGAAACTGTTTGTACTTTCAGCTCAGTTTTGCTGAGAACAGTTTAAAATGTTCTAAAATATTAGTCTATTTAAATGAAAAATCTTTTTATAGAAAAATGCAGAATGTGTTCTAGATTAAAGGAGAATAAGAAAATGTGGCAGGTAATGGAACATTTGATCCTGAGTTGGACAAATGGCAAAGGTCGCAGGTCCTAAGACTAGATGATAACATCACATCAGTGTTAATCCCCTGACCTGGTTACTAGGGCTGTGGCTAATGAACCATAGGTTTGGAGGTTAGCATTTGGAGAATCTGGGTAAAAGGAATATGTGAATTCTTTATACTTTTTTTCCAGCTATTAAAAGCTCAAAATTATTCCCAAAAAATTATTCCAAAACACGAAAGTAAAAACATAAAAAATAAAGAGTGCTAAGTCTATTTTAAGTAGGTTATTTTTATTTTAGTTACTGTTTTTATTAGGTACACTTGCTGAAATTATCAATAACTATTTAATACATTATCAATGTGAGCATATTTTTTTAATGACTTCTTGATATTGAACAATCTTCATATTCCTGGAATAATTCCTATCCTGTCATTTGAAAAACAATGAGTAATAAAAACATTCTATGAAAACCAAACATGGAGATCGAGTTCTGAGTATTGTTGATGGAGGACTCTGAGTCCCTGGGCCAAGCTCTAGTAGAAGAAATGACAAATGTCACCAAAGTTTTGAGGGCCTATTTATGCCAAAATGAGGCTTTTTCTGAAAGAAAAGAAAGTTAAAAATGAAGTAACATCCTCTGTGGTTGTTTTAATTCTTTGGCATTTGATATCCCATGTGGAGGAACCAGCTTCCCCACAGTGGCAAATGGTGTTTGAGGCAACCCACCTTGTCCTGCAGAGGAAATGAGATGGAGAAACTGTTTCCAAGATTAAAGAATAATCTCATTTCATGAAATGCAGGCCTGTGCTTTATGTCAGCCAACTGATCCCCAACTAAATGTTGCTTAGGGCTTTCCCTGTTTTATTCCTTCAATCCAATTATTCTCTCTTGAGCTGGATTTGGGCTGTCTTGACAGGCAGCCCACATGACTGGGTGGGTCCTCATGCCCAAGCTAGTCCTTTGCCTTTGTCTAGTGCCCTGTGTCTGCAGATCAAGCCGAGCTCCAGCTCACACTGGTCCCACAGGTGCTATCAGTCAGCAGCCGGGTCCCCCAGGAGCAAGTCATTTGCTAAGAAAACAGCATGACATACAGTGTTGGTCATTTATGGATTTATGGAGCTGTTCCCATAACTTTGTCACCACAATCTCTTACACTTCCCCAGGTTTAAGCAAGAAATTCTGTCAGGCCCATGGCAGGGTTTCTAGGCTCAGCATGATTGACATGTGGGACACGGAGGATTATTCTGCATTGGGTGGGGGCTGTCCTGTGTGTCACAGGATGTTTAGAAACCTCCTTGGTCTCTATCCTCTGACTGCCAGTAGTATCTCCTGCTGAATCCTCACTTCACATCTGTGTGACATCATAATGTCCCCAGACATTGCCAAATGTTCCCTCTGTGGGTGTGCAGGGGGAATCCACCTGCTAACTCCCTACTGAGAATCACTGCCTAAAATCACGACACCTCTTGGTCTGCTTTTGGAAAGAGACACTCAGACATCAGGCTTAGCAATCACAGTCTCCTTCCTATCAGTCACTTCCCACCCCACCAATGGCTCTGCTCATCCCTGAGTGGGTGTAGCTGGTGAGAGGCAGTGCTGGTGAGGTGACCTGGTCTTATCCTGTTGAGCCCCGAGGTCTCCATGCAAGTTCACGTTTGCAGCCCCTGGTTGATGGTAGCGCTGAGCTTGTGGATGAGTGAATCTGACGGGCAATAGGAGCCATTTTCAGTACATTTTTCTCAGGATATAGCTGAAGTTTAAGGAGAAATTCAGAATGGTGTGTGGGACAGACAGTGGAGAAAAAAGCAGCTCACCCAGGAAGCTGAGAATGAGACAGTGGGGGTTCAGGTGATGATGCGGGCCTTGCTTGCTCTGGGCAGGCAGTGTGATGATGCAGCTTTATGTTCCTTCTCCATTTAGTTGTTATGATAACCTTCACAGGCAGGTGTTGTGATCCTGGTTGTCTCCCCATGAGAACACTGAGGGAGATAACGTTAAACAACTGAACCAAACTCATACAGGTCCATTATCCATCACCAAGAAGCTGGCAAGCTTTATTAGATAGACATACGACTCTCTGTTCCTCATTTTCCTCATTTCTAAAATTAGGGGCTCAAAGCTCTACCACAAACTAAGTGGCCTAAAACAGCAGGATTGTATTCCTTCAGAGTTCCGAGGGCTATCAGTCTGAAGCCAAGGTGCGGACAGGGCCGCACTTCCTGCAAAGACTTCAGGGGAGAATCTTTCTTTGCCTCTTCCAGTTTTTGGTAACTCTAGATTTTCTTTGACTTGTGGCTGCCTTGCTCCAAGCCCTGCCTCTGTCTTTGAGTGATGCTTTCTTCTACTGATCTTCTCCTCTTCTGTCACTTCTAAGACATTTACTGGACACATAGTCCACCTTGATTATCCATGGTGATCCCAAGTTCCTTCATAATACTGAAAGACTTTTTTTCTAATAAGGTTGATTTTTCTAAGTTTCTGGGGTATATGCATGGAAACATTGTTTTAAGGCCCTCTAAGGACCCTAGCCATCCCTACAGTGTCATACCTTTCTGCCCTGCTTTGGGATGGACGTAGGCAGGGAGACAGGAATCTGAGAGACATGGTATAGGAAAGAAAGCACCTGTCTGTACTGTTTCTGACTGTTGTCACCCAGTTCCACTAATATTGAAGTGCTAGTCCCAACACTCAGCTACCAGACATCCCTTTTGCCTTCTGATTCCTAATGTAAGAGTTTCTTACAAAAGGAATCCTGGTGCTGCCGTAACGTGTGGCCCATCCCAAAGCTCTCCTTTGGTTTTCAGTTGTATTTCCTAGTGTGCTGCCCCTTCAAAAATAAACCAAGTTATCATTCAGAAAATGCCTGCTGATATCCTCAAATTTGCATATCCCAGATGAGGCTGCAAAGCCATTTATCTCTCAAGAGCAGCCTGCTGTGGTCTCTTTTATTTTTTTATGGGATTGTCCTTAAATGGCTGATTAGTTTGGGGTGATTTATAAATGCTTCTAGCTTGGCAATTTCCCCCTTAATGATTGGACAGATTTGTGCCTGGCTTTAAGCAGCCTTGGCTTTTTGTTGTTTTAGTGCATCTGCCTCCTTCCCCACCCCTCACCCCCGCTCCCCTTCCCACTGTGGCTTGTTTCTTCCTAAGTCAGCTTAGTCCCACACCAAGTTTTCCTGTGATTTAACCTTGCATATCTTTGGCTATTTTTTTTTTTTAAAGAAAGACAAACTAACATGTACAAATAGTTTCTTCTTCTACATTCCCTTCTTCTTCAGGGATGAGAAATAATTATGCCAATCTTGGACCAGTTATTTATTTTTGGGGGTCTGACTTTACTCATTTGAAGATGGGGAAAATGATAGAGGTCTGATTTGGGCTGAGAAAGAATTAGCTAATGCTAGGAAACTTCTTGGCACAATTCTCTGTTCACAGTTAGCCCTTTATAAATGCTGGCTTCTGCATTTATGGTTTTCATGCTCTAGTGAGAGACAAACATGAAAGGTAGACACTCGGTGCTAAGTTTATGCTCCTGAACCCTTGTGATTTATTCACAATCATTCATGTTCATGCCCTTCTCAGGTGCTATGGTTTAGATACAGAATCTCTCCCAAAACTGTACGGAACTCAGAGGTCAGGCTTTTGGGGGGATAACTGGATCATGGTGACATTATGCTCATTGGTGGATGAATCTCAGATGGGCTCAGTAGCTGAGTGTGCTGTTAGCAGATGGGATCTGGTCCACAGAGGTGGGTCACTGGGGGCGTGAGCCAGAAGAGGCTATCTCTCCACTTGGTGCTTTCCTTCTCTCTCTGCTTCCTGGCTGCTGTGATGTGAGCAGGTTTTTCTCCCCCAGGCCTTTCCACAGTTCTGTGTTTGAACTTACCAACCATGGACTGAAACTTCTGAAACTATGGGGCAATATAAATCTCTGCTTAAATTGTGCATGTGGCTTGTTATGTCTCAGTAACAAGGGAAGTGACTAAGATACTAAGGAAGCTTTTCTATTGGAGGTCCAGTTTTCCACTTTTCTAACACCCATTTGTTAGGAAACTCCTTTGTTTTGCTTTGTTGTGTTCTATTTTAATTTTCTATCTATCTTTCTTTCTTTATTTTAAAGAGAATAAAACCAAGCAAAATAAAACAGAATAAAACCAATCAAAACAAAAACAGTGTGATATAGATTTTCAAAACAAGATAATAGGAAATCAACAGTGGCTACCATAATGCCTCTTGCTGTCTTCAAATTGTCTGCTGATACCATCAGACATAGTAAAATCAAACAAAACAGAACAGAATAGAACCAATAAAGACAAAATAATGAATACAATATAGGACTTCCAAACAAGATAATAGTGAATCCAAAATGGCTACCATAGTATATCTAGTTATCTTTGAAATAGCTGTCCATGCCATCAGATATAATAAAATCAAACAAGACGAAACAGAATAAAACCAAATCAAATAAAACAATAAAAATGATACAGGACTTTAAACAAAACAATAAAAATGATACAGGACTTTAAAACAAGATAATAGGGAATTAACAATGTCTACCATCTTCAGGAGGAGATCCCCCATAGATGCTATATTATGTATTGTTATCTACTAAATAGATGCTCAGACTACTGACTTTAGGCCTGCAAAGTCAAGTGAAACACTAAACACTACAAGCATTAAGTTGTATTTTACTTGAATAGCTATCATCTCAGCCTGTGTTTCTCTAGACTAGCTGGGTGCTTACGGGGTGGGGGTGGGGGGGAAATTTTGGCTCTTCTTGTCTCCCAGCCCACATGCTGGAAGGGACTTGTGTCTGGTTCACCTCCCTGTGGCCCGTGTATAGTGCTGACTCACAGGAAGAGGCTGGTGTCTGGTTCTTCTCCACATGGCCCAGGCCCATTCATGACCTTTATCTTAATTTTCAATCTTGCTAAGTAATGTATATATAACAAATGTCACTTTTCTGTTCCTGGGTTTTCCTTTAAAAGGCAAATCACATTGATCACTCTTTGCTATTTCTTATGTGTCATGTAATTCTGTATTTTAAGGAAGTATACCATTGGCCCTTCATATCCATGAGTTCTGCATCCATGAATTAAGCCAACTATAGGTCAAAATATTCAGAAAAACTGTACCTGTAGTGAATATGTACAGACTTGTTTCTTATCATTAACATAACAGCTATTTATACCATTTCCATTGCTTTAGGTTTTAGAAGAAATCTACAAATGACATGAGTTATACAGGAGTATGGAAATAGGTTGTATGAATGTATCATACCACTTTACATAAGTGACTTGAATGTGAATGGATTTGATATCTGCAGAGTCCTAGAACCCATGTCCTTTGGATACCAAGAGACAATTGGATTATACTGCTTTTTGGGAGGGGCTTTATTTTAGACAATTTATTTGTTTTTCCTAAAATGGAAGATGGCAGATTTACTTTCTTGCATATCTTTCCATACAGAAACTGGCTGGCTTCTCTTTTCTGCATTGTACCATTATCATTGCTCTGTAATTTTTGGTGAAATTACTTTTATACATTTATATTGTTTTCATTATATAAATATTGTTCACTACTGATTCATGGAGTATACTACAGTTAAATTTTCCTTTCCTCTACAGCCTTTTGTTTTTCCTGGAATTAATTATTGCTTTGAGTTTTTGTTTTAATTTGCTTAATTTTTAGTGTCCCTGTCATTAATTTTTTTCAAGCATTCTGATAAAGCTGTAAGATCTTTTTTCAACACATGCCAAAACATTGGGTAAACTATCAGTTATTTTTGAAGAGGCATTCTTTTCCATCCTGGGCTAGTTGTCCTGTAAGCCAACTGCAGAATTATCTTTCAAGGCTCCTTCAAAAAGGAATTTCTCTTTGCCTCTTGTGATTGGTACTCTTTCACATGGATCTCTTGGAAATTACTCTTGGTTTCTTTATTTTAGCAGTGAAAATTCTCTAGTGTCTTGCTAAGAAAGGATACATGCAATATAAAAATATTGACTTTACATGTCTGAAAATATAGAGACATATTTTATTTTGAACTCTGGACTAATTCTCTACTTTCATTTATTTTCTTACATTTCTCATATCTTTTTGTATACCTCGATTTTTTAAAAATTATTTTTACCATGTCTTACTCTGGATTGTTCTTGAAGTTGTATTTTGAATTTCTAGAATTACTTGTTAGTCTCAAAATGTTTTCTTCTATAGAACCCTGTTCTTGTCACATGGATGCAATATCTTTTTAATTTTTTTTAAATGCAGTGATTATGGTGTTTAGAAATTGTTCCCTGAGCCATCTTTTTGCTTTTTCCTTCTGAGTTCCTCCTTTCCCCCATCCCCCAGTTACCATTGTTTGTTATGAGGTTTTGGTCTTTTGTTTCAGAAGATTTATTCACATATCTAATTACCTTTGATTGCTTATTTACATTTTAAGAAGTAGGGGAAAATGTGCTTGAAAATTGACTGTGTGTGTTTGGAGTGTTTTGAACTACATGTGCATGTCTAGGGATATGTTTTTGGTATATTTGTGCTATGTGTGATCATGTGGTATGTGTGTTTGGAATATATTTTAGGATGATAAATTTGGGATTTGTACATAAATATGTTTTTGAAGTATGTGTGCATGCACAGTGTATGTGGTACAAGATGTGTGTGTGTAACTGGTATGTGATTGTGGTAGGTTAGGCTTCATTGTAAGGGAAATAGGTACAATATGGCCATTTTATCATGATACTCCTCACATGTCAGTGTCTACAAGTTTTCTTCTTGGCCTCAGTGAGTGTAAACTCAGTTCCCTCCCAGGATGAGTTTAGGTATCACACGGGCAGAAGGGGCAGGTGTTCTTATCCTCTAGCAAGAAGACTTTTATTCCATCTCCAGTTTCTTGGGGCAGGGGTGGGGGGCTCACCCAAATCTTTGCTGTGCTCTGAGTTTTTATGTTTGGGAAAAAATAAACTGGTTTTATATCTTCATATATAAAACCCATATTAATTCTTGGATCAGAGTGAGACCTAACCAGCTGCGAAGTGCTATGGGAACCTGACAGTTTCTTTTTGTGGACTTTGAGCTAATTTTCCTCTTATTAACCTTGTCCTTTGTTCCTACCTTTAGAGGTATTCTGGTGCCTCCAATTCCTGAGTCTTTCTGGGATTCAGCAGGACACACTAACCTTCTTTTGGCTCCCCACTGCCCACACACATTCACATGTCAGCATTTGGTTCAGAAAAAGTTTGTTGATGCCTTTCAACTATTGCTATCTTATCTCCTGTTCTCTTTGTCCTTGTGAGTTTGTATCTTTTTGTACCTTTCCTGACACTTTAATGGGGGTTTGAAAAGGGGTAGAAATAACTGCATGTGTTCAATCAGTGCTTTCCAGAAGTCTCAGTTACATTTTGTCAGCTTATCCTAAGATTTGCCCATTGCTAAGGGGTGTGACAGAAAGCAGAGGCAGCTGTTCTGTTTTTGTGAGGTTCCATGCTTTGGGTAGAGCTGTACACATGCATTTCTTTCAACACGTGTTGCCTGAGCACGTTCCATGTACTAAACCATGCTTTTAAATGGTGGAGAGGAAGAGAATATGGTGCACAGGCAACAACTCTGCTTTGCATGAATGCCAGATGGTTTTGTGGGACTGGGGGCAGAATGACAAACTGTGAGCAAATACATAAAACCAGCCATGTGAGATGGTTTTAAGTGCTATGTGGAAAAGCTATGCAAGGTCTAGTTTAGACTTGGTAGCCAGGGGTGGCCTCCCAGAATGGGGACATTTATTATGTTGACTTCTAAGTAACTAGAAAGAGTCAGCTGAGCCAAAGCCAGGAAAAGGTCAGTACGCATCCAGAGAGCAGCCGAAGCAAAACCTGCAGGTAGAAACTTAAAGCATTCAGTCGCTGTGAGTGAGGATATGTGGTTAGGACCCTGAGTGAGGGAGAGCAGCGTGAGAAGAGGTTGAGACTCAGCAGGATGGGGTCCTGTAGGCCTGCAGGCCAAGCGCAGTGTTTGAACCTGAAATGCTGTCCTGAGACTTCGATATGTTTTAATTTTGGTGGAGGAAGTAGGGTCTTTGAGCACAAACATTTAAAATTCACTCTGGAATTGTAAATAAAGTTGATGATAGCAAATGTGTTTTGGTATCAGACCAGCAGTCAGTTTGCTGGGGTTTTCATAGTAGAATTCCCCAGGCCAGGCCGCTTAGCCAGCAGACTTGTTTTCTCATGGTTCTGGAGGCTGGAAGTTGGAGATTGGGGTGTCGATGTGGTGGGTTGGGGCGAAGGCTCTCTCCTTGGTTTGTGGACACCTCTTTCTCAATGTGACCCTTCCTCTGTGTGTGCTCCTGGCGCCTCTTCCTCTTCTTGTAATGATACCAGTTCTAGATTAGGTCTGTATCCTTACAACTTATTTAATCTTACCTTTTTAAAATTCCATCTCCAAAAACTGTCACTAGGGTTAGAGCTTCAATCTGCAAATTTTATTGAGAGGGTCCAGTCTGTAAGAGGAGCTAGCACGCAAGGCTTGTTGGAGACTTTACAAAATCCAGAGAGAGGTGCTAGTGGCTTGTGCAGATGGGAAGAGGGCTAGGTGGGGTTTTCTGGGTACCAGAGAAGGCAGGAACTACAGTTGTGTTGGATAGGGCAAGAGAAGATTCAAAGGTGATGCTGGGATTTGGGATTTCTTTGAGAGATCCAGAGGAGCAAATTTACAGAAAAAGCAATTGGCAGCACTATTTCAGAATGTGAATTTTTAAAGGCAAGACTTTGTGTTAAAGTATTAACCACAGACAGAAAAGAGCCCCCACCAGCCAAGATGTTTTACCAAGTGATCACATTCCTGAAATCATGAGTCTTCCCAGCACAGGTGTGCGAGGTGGAGATGTCTCTTAAACAACTAGGTAGGGAGAGTACATCAGGACAAGGTGCACGTAAAAATTTGGGAGCTACTTTGCAAATCATGGCACTGAAAGCCATGGAGTACATCAGTGATGGTGAACCTTTTAGAACTTTCAATGATACAAACAGCCTGCTGTGGCACACATGCCATAGGTTTGCCATCCCTGGACTAGATGGCATTCACTAAAAGGAGACTATGGTTAGAACCTGGAAGATTTGCCACCCTGAACTGGATGATTTTCACAGTAGGACTTAAGCTAAGGGGCAGAATCACAAGGGGAAATGAGCAGGAGCCCACAGGCAGAGCCACAGTGGCACCATGCTGGGCCAGAATGCAAGATTAGGTTTGGAGGAGAGAATGCTGATGTACCCTCTGGCCTGGGTGAATGAGGGTCCCTAGTAACACTAAGGAATGTTTTCAACTATGGGAGGGGGAGAGATGTAAAAACAGAAGTGAGATGACCTGAGAGGTGGTGCAGAGGGCGGCAGATAGACACTGTGGACTCTACAGGAGGCTGTGGTTTAAGCAAAGATAAAGGGTCTCACACAAATCTGTGTGCTCTTGGCATGATTCAGGAAAAGGCATGTGAAGGGGAGAATGGGTCTAAGTCCTAGAGAAAGGGTAGGACTCAGAGGACAAGTGTACTTCAAATAATAAGGTTTTGTCTCTGTCTAGAACAAAGTGTAGGCAGAGAGGGCTGATCCTACTGAAGGCTGGCTGGTGGTGTGGTGAGGGCTCCCATCTCCTTGTGTGGATTTTCTTCTTGAAATATCAGGCCAGGCTATTGCCTGGAAGAGGGGCAAAAAGGCCTGGAAACTCTTGGAGACTACGTAAGATTTGGGTACATGAACGTCAAATGAGATTGGTCAGCTGAACAGCCATACCTATACCTTAGTTTTTTCCAGCCACGTTCGAGTGCTTCAGTGCTAGCATTGATCAGGCGACTTTAAAACATAAATGACATTACTTAAGACCAGGAACAACTTTCTTGGGGGTAGGAAAAGCTGCCCGCAGACACAGAGCTTGTCACTGGAGGAGCTGGGGCTCCACCCACTCCTCACTCGCTGCTTGCGTGGAGATGGAACATGAGCACAGAGGTAGAGCAGGTGTCTTCCTAAAGTTTGGTGCCTTTCTGTTTTTAATCTGAAAAGTGCCACTCTTGATTTCCATTAGGATGCAGAACCCAAAAGTACAGGTGTTGGAAGCTGAATGGATGTTCTAGGTCTGATTCACTCTGCCCAGCCCATCCTACCACACGACAGGGTGGTTATTCCACACACTGAGCCGTCTCCCTATGGTATCTTCTCATTTATGGGCCCAGTAGAGAAGTCAGCGTATCAGAGTAGCAGGCAACTCTGGTTCCTGAGTCAACTCCTTTTCTCTACTGTGGCTTCATCCAAAGTCACAGGTACTGACCCATGCAAATTTAAATATACTTTGAACCATCTGTGCCCTACCTTATGATTCCCCATCCCTCTGTGTTCTGCCATAGGGCAGTGTCGGCACACTCAGCACCTGGTGTCCGTGTGTGTGTGTGTGTGTGTGTGTGTGTGTGTGCATGTATGCATCTGCACACACGCATGCACATATCCCTGGAGCCAGTCTTCAACTAATGTGGTCTGGTAGGCAAACTGTCCCAGCCTCCTGCCTTTCCATGTAACTCTGGGTGTCTTCAGCTGCTCAGGGGGCCCCAGGGGAATGGCCCTGATGCTAATGGGAGTGTCTGTGACAAGTTACCTTTGCACTGGTGGTTTCTCATTTTTGTCTTGCTTTTTTTCCCCTCAATTTCTATTGTTTGTTTGTTTGTTTGAGGGGTTGCCTTTTAAATAAACCATTGTCCCTAAGTCCTTGTCCCATGCTGTTCTTTTCAGGAAAACCAAAGACAGCCAGTCACTTGGGTAATGATTCATTTAGGGCAGCGCCTATGGAAGAAAAGAAAAAAAATTCTAGGTGGGAGAACTGAATTTGACAAAAGACAACTGAGGAAATAAAAACCCAAGCTGTAGTGTAGCTTAGGATTTATGAACTTGGGCTTTAAATTCAGACCGACCTGAGGGCGGGTGGGCTGTCCTCACTTCTAGGTGTGACCTTGGACAAATTTCTTCACCTCTCAGAGACTCCCATTTCCGCATTCAAGGAATAGCCATGATAAGTCCTGTCCTCCAATTGAGATGTATCTAAGAAGTCTGGTGCTTGCTAAGGGTGCAAATCCCAGGCTCCACCCACTGGCACAGAGCAATGGGGGCTGTGTCTCTACCTGCATCACTGGGCCCCTGGCTTAGGGTGTTTGTACTCAGTACTTTGAGAAATGCAGTCCTGAAGCACAGTCCAGTGGGACAGAACACAGTGCCCCGCCGCATGCAGAGCAAGGCCTCAATGAATGTTAGCGCAGAGTGTTAATGGAAGCTGTAATAATTGCTCCTAAGGCACCACTTGAGATTACCATGCTCAGCAGATTGTCTTCAACATTCCTTCTCCAGCAAGGAATAGGAATTTCAGGAGTAGAGAGTGTGTGCAGGAACCACTCTAGGAGGGAGCAGGGACCCTGGCAATGGGTCCCCAGCCAGCAAAGCCTGCAGGCCAGAGCAAGTGGATCACTGCCCGGAGGCAGGGAAAGGAGCCCCATGACTCCTCCCACCCAGTGGGGTGGGGGCAACAGCTCTCTCCCCAAGGTGTGCTGGGAGTAGCTCTTAGCACAATATTTATCTCACCACGTAAACGAATCTAGCTAGTTAGAAAAACAAGTTTTATTGCATTCTTAGGCGCTGCACTTAGCTGGCTGGTCTCCTATAAAGCCATCTGTGTCTGATGGTAGAAATAACTTATCAGCATAAAGGCTGGGTAAATTGGATTAAGAAATCACTGTGTGCTGAGAAAGTGGACAGAATAAATTTAGAAAGGAAGGGGAGGAGAGGAGACAAAAAACGTATTAGGGAAAGAGGAGGGTGGCAACATCCAGCTGTATGGCTAGCTTCAAACCTCAACTTCTTTACCATACTAGCTGTGTGATTTGGCTAAATTGTTTGATTTCTCTGTTCCTCCATTTATGTACAAGACAGGGAATTAAATGAGTGAATATGAACAGTAACAAAGTCCTTGGGATGGTGCCCACGGTAGTAAAGGGTTCAGTAGTACTAAGTTACGATGTAAGAGAATGTTGAAGAAATTGGGTTGTGGGGTCTGCCTGACTGGGACTAGGGTGAAGTGAGGTCCCCATTTGGGGTGAGATTTAAATAGCTGTCCAAAAGCTCAGTAACCAAGATGAAGAATATTTTCATATTTTTGAACATCAAAATTTATGATGACACAATAACCAAACTTTAAAGAAAGACACAATCTAAGCCTGCACCTGTACCACACTGCCTCACTTACCCTAATCTTGGCCCTGGGCTGCCAATAAAACTTTATTTGCAAAAACAGATGACCAGCACAGTGACTGTAGTCTGATGACTTGATTTTTAAAAATTACTGCATTGAAGCCAGGTGTAGTGTTGCATGCCTGTAGTCCCAGCACTTTGGGAGGCTGGGACAGGAGAATTGAAAGTTCAAGCTCAGCTTAGGCAACTTAATAACTTAGTGAGACCTTAAAAACAAAAGTATAAAGGGTCTGGGGATGTACTTCAGTGCATGAGCCCTGGGTTCAATCCCCAGTGCTGTTTTTTTGTTTCGTTTTGTTTTTTTGCATTGCAATATTTATCCCTATTACTGAGTTTTTTTGCCCCTTCTCCCTTAAATGTTACTGTCCACGTTAATGCCTCCCTTGCCTCACTCTATTCCCAGCCCTGTGTGTTTTCTTTCTCTAAGAATTTCAGAGAAATCTGAAATCATACACTGCACTGACCTCAGAGTTCTTTGAGGCAGTTGGGAGTTTCTCCCTTAGCCAGAGGAAGCAGAATATCAATCAGTTAAGTGTGTGGCACTTTGGGGGTGGGGAGAGGTTTCAGGAACTGCATAAGGTCACCTTCAGGCTGAACTCCCAACCCAGAAGAAAAATCTGGCTTGACATCCTCTCTTTCCACCCACGAAGTGTATTTCTGAGATTAAACTAAATGCAGGGGGAAAGGAAGGGCAAAAGGGATAGAGGCCTCAAGATGGAAAATTCCGGGACTGTGAGTCGTTGCCTCTTTCTTTGTTGTTTTAACCTCCGTGCTCTTCAAAAGGAGGCATTTGTCAGTGACACTATCAACTTTAGTGCCCTCCGCATTTATGGCTTTGGATTTAATAGCAGAGACATAAACATATACTTTTCATCCATTTTCACTGTTGCTCACTCAGCTCAGACAACAGCTAGGATTATCATAGCCCTTCCAAGGGAGCTATTATGGGGCCTGTGGTTTATCCTTGCCCTAGCTAAGCCATAAAGGCCTGGGCCTCAGTGCACAGGGACACCATTAGCATGCCCAGCCATTATCCGGGGCCCCCACCCTTCCCTATTTGTTAAGATTAATCCCTTCTTTTCAAGCCTTAAAGTCAACCGTTTTTACATCTCCCCTGACAGTTGCTTATACATTGCAGTGGATGTGTTCAAAACACAGGCTGGGAACTGACCTTTCTAGAGGGCAGAGGTATAGGACTTGCCTTGAACTTGCGGCTCCGCTACTCTTTGGCTGGTACATCGACTCTTTGGCTTTGTAGGCACAGCCATTCTTACTCCTGAGGTGGGGAGGAAACACATGTTCCCTCCAGTCCTGCTGCCAGCAGCCAGTGTGATGTGAGCCAAGCCACTCAGCTGGCCTGGGCCTAGGGCCCAGTGCCAGGCGAGAGGAGCTGTGACATCAACAGTAATCTCTTTCAGGGGAAGGCCTGGCAGTCAGAAGCTGGGACAGTCTGAAGGCAGGCAAGGGTGTGACTACACAGCCCAAATGGGCAGCCTGAAGGTTGCACTTGCAGATTTTATAGCCAGGAAAAACATCCACAACTTGGAGCTCTGCACCTCACTGGAGTTAAAATGGGAGTGTTTGCACTGATATGAAGTAGAATATGTAAATGACTCAGAAGAACAGTGAAAGAGGCATCAAAACTCACACACCTGGGGGTGGTGCCCCACACCTGTGATTCTAGCTACTCAAGAGGCCTTGGCATGAGGATTGTAAGTTTGAGCCCAGCCTGGGTAACTTAGTTAGACTCTGTCTCTAAATGAAAAATAAAAAGAGCTGGGGATGTAGCTAGTGGTAGAGCACTTACCTGATATGCACAAGTTGTATTTAATCCCCAGTACTGCAGTAAAACGTGCGCACACACACACACACACACACACACACACAGGCAATCTCTCCCGTGCAAGCATCCTGTTATAATGAGGCGATTCTGACAAAGCAAAGGAAGCATTCATTTTCAGTTCTTTCTATCCTCCTCCTTGGCATGAAGGTTTGTTTTCTTGCCTTAATGAGTTTGTGACATCTTGGAGGGTATAAAAACAATTCAGAAGTTTTTTTTAAAGTAGCAAATTTATTAGAGTTACATTCTAGTTTTTTCTCAAACTTTTAATGCCAATTTATAAATCTCATTATCCTATTTGCAAATATTACATTTTAACTAAATCCCATTAAAGGAGACTGTATTTACTATTCAAGTTTATTTATTAAACTTAATTAAGTCTTTTAAAATATTTTATATAACATTTATTAGTTAACTATTCAATTTCCTTATTAAGTTCAGTTTACTTTAGTTGTATGAGTTTTCATAACTTTCCATGTTTTAGTAATTCTTATAACTGCATTGAGTTAAACCATGTCAATATTGTGACTACAAAGATCTGTTAAATACTGAAGTATTACTTTATAATAGGTGGCAACTTAAACATTGCTAGCCTAAGTCAGTTACTCAGATACACATTTCAAACTTGAATTTATAGGCATGATAGATTAACTCTATTAGGCAAACTTCTTTTTAAAAATAAGAGAAGAAGTGAGTGAAATATTTTTCTCTAATGCATAAATATTATGTAGCCTTGCTGTTCACAAATATTCCACTACTTAATTCTAAACCCTTATTTAAAAGAGTCTAATCTAGGAAACAAATATTATCTCACAAACTTGGAAGCTAACTTTTCATGTGCATTTGAATTCATTCTGTTAGATTTTTGAAATTTCACAGTGGCCAGAGATTCTCTCTGGGATGGAGGTTAGATTCATACTGTGGCTATGTGCAAACAACTGCATCATAGTTCGTCTATACCACAGTATGAGGTTAGATTCATACTGTGGCTATGTGCAAACAACTGCATCATAGTTCATCGTTAGAACTCAGCCATGGTCATACAGATCCATTCTGGATGTATTAAAATTTGCATTTCTTTGACTTTTATGATGTTTGAACCTCTGCACTTAAAATTGTATGTTTTTCAAATTCATATTCTTTTTTTTTTTTTTTTTTTTTTGTGGCACCGGGGATTGAATTCACAGCTTCATGCCTGCCAAACAGGCGCTTACACCACTGAGCCAAACTCCCAGTCCTAGTTTTTTGAAGCAGGGTCGCACTATGTAGCTCAGGCCAGCCTTGTGTTCGCATTGTAGCCCAAGTGGGCCTCAAACTCACAAGGCTCCTCCTACCTCAGCCTCCCGAGTGCTGGGATTAAGTAAATTCATATTCTCACTGGTATTACAATTATATGATTTATTTCTATACAGCAAAAGGCTGTATGTATTTGACTCTTGAATAATGTTATAGGTTGAATTGCATCTCCTCAAATCCTACGTTAACGTCCTAAATTTTGGTACCTCAAAATCTGACACTATTTGGAGAATGGGGTCTTTATGAGGTAATCAAATATTATAGAATGAGTTGTAATCTTGAGTGGTGTCTTCATAAAAAGAGGGAAGGTTGGACACAGAGAAAGACGTGTACAGAAGTAATTTTCTGTGAACAGGGCCAGTGACATTGGAGTGCTATATTTTCGGGCCAAGGGACCCCCACTGCAACTGGAAGCTAGGAGGGGCTTCCCTGACACCGCAGAGGGAGCATGGCCCTTTCAGCACCTGAATTTTAAACTTCTGGCCTCCAAAACACTGAAATAATACATTACTGTGGTTTTAAGCGACTCATCTTGTGGTACACTATTGTGGCTGCCCCTAGGACACAAATCCAAGTACTAAGGAGGTAATTTCTATAAAAATTTGTTTCTGCCAATTGGAAGGTATGCACCTCAACTCTAGAGTACAAGACCTCCATCTTTCTTCTGCTTCATTAGTTGAGTGAGCTTTTACCTCATGGTAGTGGCACTTATGGCTCTGCCCTGTAGATTCTTGCCCACAGCTCTTGTGTGTCACCTCCTTCCAGAGGCCACCCTTGGCCACCCAATCTCAACTATCAGTGTCCACTGTCGTTCTCACTTGCTTTATGGGTACCTTAGATCTTGGAATATGGTCTGAGAGATATGGATCTAAATTCAATCTTCTGTATATCTCTAACCATGTACTAAAATAAAATAAAAATGGATCAGAGATCTACATATTAAAATAGAAGCAATCTTTTGGAAGATAAGACAGGTAAAAATCTTGAAGACATAGGTACAGGCAAAGACTTTCTGAACAGAATCCCAACTGCATAAGAAATAGCACCAAGAATCAACAAATAAAATCAAATTTTATAAAGCATCTGTGCAGCAAAGAGAACAACTAACAGTGTAAAGAGATAACCTACAGAATGGAAACATTTTTTGCCAGCTCTTCCTCATACAGAGGACGATTAATCTAGAACAATGCTGGTGAACCAATGGTATGCATGCCACAGTGGGCACCTGGTATCACTGAACACTCTAAAAGGCATGCCGTCACTAATCTAGAATATGTAAAGAACTCAAGAAATTAGATTCCCTAAAATAAAAGACCCAATCAAAAAATGGCAATCAAAATGAGTAGACACTTCTCAGAAGAAGTGCAAATGGCCAATAAGCAGTGAAAAACTATTGAACATCTCTGGACATTAGAGAAATACAGATTAAAAAAACACTGAACTTTCATCTTACCCCAGAAAGAATGACTATCATTAAGAATCTTCTGTATTGTTGGTGGTAGCATAAGCTTACAACCACTATGGAAATCAAAACAAAGTTTCCTCAAAAAGTTATAACTAGAAAATTCCATTCAACTCAGCTTTTCCCCTTCTAGGTATCTCCTGAAAGAGTTAAAGACAACACATAACAGTGATACGTGCATATGTATGTTTATAGCAGCACAATTCATAATAACTAAATATTGGAAGTGCCTAAATGTCTATCAACAGGTAAATGGATAAAGAAAATGTGGCATTTATACACGATGGAGTACTACTCTGTTAGAAAGAAGGGTAAACTTGACTGATTCATAGATAAATATATAGACCTTGAGACTATAATGTTTTATGAAACAGATTAGACATACAAGCTTAAATATCACATGATTTCTCTTATATGAGAAGCCCAAAGTATACGTAATTTAAACAGCAAAATGAAAGATAACAGGAAACAGACCTTTTGTAAATGAGAAGGTGAGCGAGAGATGGTAGGTGGGAGGGGGAAGGAGATTTTAAAAGAATTGGGATGCACACATACCAACTCTCCATAATGAGTATAATCATTATGCACAGCAAAACAGGTACAGTACTAGTCAAAGTTTTAAAAGTGATGCCCTCAATCAGCAAGTCCTTGGGATAGTGGATAAAAGCTGCTGGCTTCAGTGTGGGCCCTAATGTACCTCCAGCCCTGCTTCTTGCTGTGTATGTGTGTGACTTGGAACTCATCACCCAGCCTTGCAGACATGGCGTTCTAACCTGTGCAAAGCTTCACTGTCAGGGGGCTTCCTAGGAGCCAGGTGGGATTCAAAAGCTCCATTCAGTGCCTGGCACACAGCAGGTGCTCAGTAAGGGCAGAGAAATTGCTACTGCTGTCTCTCACTACTGCCCTGTTCCTAGGCACTTTGCATTTCTACTTTACTTTGCATTTGCTTTCTGTGGGGGCTACATTCAAAGGAGGATGGAATAGAGGAGAAAGCACTAGATTATTAGCAAGAGGACTGGGATGGAACCATCTGTATGACCTGTGGCTTCACTCTGCCCCACTAAGCTAAGTTTTTCTAAAGAGAAGGCTCACCTGAGAAAGCCTCCAACCCTCTAATTCTATGACTGCATGGTCCAAGGACCAGATAAAGCCCACATGACTGCCTAGTTCTGACTTTGAGGGAGAGGAAAGTTATCTGTGTGCCCTAGGCTAAAGGGATCTTTGGGGCACTAATAGCAAACAGTTCTTTCTATTTACTTTCAGATCTTGTTGCACCAGCTGACAGGCCTGCACAGGCTCTTATCAACAATTTACGGTCACCTAATGCCATGCTTTTATCAGCAAAGCTAATCACATTTTAAGCTCTTTGACTCTTTCTGATTGGAATAATTGCTTACTTTTACTGCCTAACAAATCTTTTAGGGCTGGTGTGATTCTTTGCTGTGGGAGAACTAGAAGATGGTTCTGGAAAATCCTAGATATTTCTGTCCCAGGTGGGGACCTATTAAATGAAAATAGCAATGACAAACTTTGTCCTTCTTAGTTGGGTACTACAGGCCTTGGTTCTGGCTGGCTAGACATTGGCTGGTGTTGCTTTCTCTTCCTTGTGTCTCTGAAAAGCTATTCACCATTCAGAGTTCATCACCAGCATTTCCCAACTATGGTGTGATGGGGTTTGTGAAAAGAAATAGGAAACAAAGAAAGCTTACAATGAAATGAAATCTGTGGGGTTTGTCTTTGAGATTTGTAAAGAATCTTACTTTAAGCTATCTGAAATGTCAGCTAGTCAAGAAATATTTTTCACTTATTCACCCTAATGTCTCTATATAATTTTTAGAATATGGGATTCTTGTGAATAACCTCTTGCTTAGCATCTTGGTGAAATAATATTTTGAAAATATTCTAATTGCTCTCTTGATTCCTTCAGCAGAAAGGAATCTTCACTGTTGCTTCTCTTTAGTGGGACCTTTGTGCAGAGCTGTGGGTTTGACGACCACCTGCCAGACCCAGGGCAGCTTCCTGAATCCCCCTTGCCCTGTTTTCCGCGTTGTCTCGTCTTCTTCATCTATGTCACTTTCCTGGTCTCCCTGAGATAAATTCTTGCTTCTACTTCTTTGGCTTTTGTGTGGCTGGTTCATACCTCCAGCACCAGCCGAGAGGGAGACAGAGCCTCCTTGTGCCCTGTACTTCCTGTCCAGCAGACTTGAGGCTGACCAGGTGGCCAAGCAGCTGTTCTGACCCCGGCTATCTTCTCACATAAGAAGTGTGGGCCTCGGCTTCCTGTCAGGGGGTCTGCCCCACCCAGGCTGCACTTCAGCAGGCCTGAGTATCATTGTCCACATATTGATCTTGAAGTGGTATCTGTACTTAACATTTTGAAACTGGCTTTTATTTTATGTTTGTTTGTTTATTGGTTTTTTGAGACAGGGTTTTGCTATGGAGCTCAGACTGGCCTGAAACCTATTACGTAGTCCAAGTTGGCTTTGTGATTCTCCTGCCTCAGCCTCCTAAGTGCTGGTACTACAGACATGTGCTGCTATGCCTGGCTCTGATTTTACTTTTTAAATAAGTATTCAAAAAATCAGGCCATACAGTATTTGAGAGAAATCAAGATGACGGGAAGCAGAATAAACAGAGGCCAAGGCAGACATTGCGTGTTGTTCTTTATAAGTCTGCCAGGGCTGCGAAAACAAACAGTGTGGCTTAGACAAGAGAAATGCATTTTCTGACAGTGAGAGGTCCCAGATCAGGGCATCAGCAAGACAGGCTCCTTTGGAGGCTGTGAGGAGGGAGAATCTCTTCCATGTGCTGCTCCTGGCTTCTGGCGTGTTGCTGGTAATTTTGTTATTTTGTGGCTTATTGAAGTGTCCCCTCAGTTTCCACCTTCATCTTCACACTGGTGTCCTCCCTGTGTGTGTCTGTTGCCAAATTTTCCCTTTTTATAAGGACATCAGCCATGCTGAACTAGAGTCCCTCTGAAGGACTTCATTTTACTCTGATGATCACTGTAGAGGCCCTATATCCATTGTGAGGCACTGGGGGTTACATCTCCAACATAAGAATTTGGGGACACTATGCAACCCATAATATTGAGTTCTAGAAAGCCCCAGAATGGTGACAGTACAGTGACATGGCCCACTCATGATGGAAAGCCAGGGGAAGGGGCTGTGGACAGTGCCTTGATGTGACCCGTAGGGAACCCAGATCATGTCTCCATTGCACCAGAATCACTGCATGTTTTGGATAACATTTGAAAAGGTTTGGGGTATCACCTACTCTGTAGCAATGCTGGTATTTTCAGGAAGCAAAATCATTTCAAGGGTGGCATAGAATGAAATGGTGGACCCTTGCCCACATTAAGAGTTCTTCCTGCTCTAAGGCCTTGGGCCTGGGACATCAGTTTTTTCTTGCCTTCAGATTCAAATTGAAATGTAGCTCCTCCTGATTCTTGAACATGCAGGCTTAGGTACTGGGCTCACTATTGTATTAGCTGACCTGTTGCTGGGATGTAATGCCTGATACCTGCAACTTCCAGAAGTAGAGCATTAATTTGGCTCACAGTTCAGGGGATTCAGTCCATGGTTGACTGGTTCAAAGCAGAAACATCCTAGTAACTGGGCATGGTGGAGGAAAGCTGCTCACCCTATAGACAGTCAGAAAACAGAGAGAAAAGAGAGGAAGATATGTCTCCTGAAGGGAGATATACCTTCCAAAGACATGCCCCCAGTGATCCACCTCTTGCAACCAGGTCTTACTTCCTAACATTACATTTAGTTATACATTTAATAAATCCATCCAGAGGAGTATAGCGGCCCCATGATCCAATCACCTTCCAAAGCCCCACTTCTGAACACATGGAACTTTTGAGGGGCCATTCTGGGTCTAAACTATAACACATATGTTATGATATTTATTTTTAGGCCCTTTATTGAAAAGTTCACTGACCTCCCTCTCCCATCTAAGTTCCCATCATCTGGTATAAATGAAAATATTGTGGGCATCTCAAGTAAATATATTTTTGTTCTTTATAAGACTAAAACATCCCTATGGATATTTTGTAGGTATTTTTTAACATTAAAGGGAATTTTCCCAATGGTATGACTGAGAACAAAGCTTGCATCTATTTAGAGGCTGGTAAATGCAGGTGAGGCATTCAGCTGCCTCTTCCTCATTTCTTTTAACTGACTGACTTTGTGGGACACCCAGCCTCGACCTGGGTCTTAAAAATGAGCAAGTATTGGCCGTAACATGGCTCCAACTCTCTGACTCTGGCTCCAGGAGGCTTGAATCACCATAGTTGAGTTTGTCACAGCTTTCTCTCCTACATTGTCTTTCATCCCTTTTATGGCACCATTCTGGACTTATCTTGGCACAGTCTTTGCTTATTGTCCTGAAATGTGGAGGGCTTTGGCTAGTTTCAGAGTAAATTGTTGCAAGTCTCAGCCCTTGCACACAAACCTGGTTTTCCTCCTCTTGCTCATTGGGAGATACCTGGGAGGCCCTGGGTCCTAGGTCACAGAGAGTTCATTCTACTGGAGAACAAGGCAGCCCCTGTAAATGATAGCCTCACCTGCAGCACCACCCTGGTTGGTGGTTTTACACGTGCAGCCAAATAAGAAAGACAATTGTGCTCAGAGAAGAGGGAGGTTTATAACCCAATTGTTAAGCTAAGAGGATGCTGACCTTTGTGTTTCCTTGAGAGTTAAGATACCAGATCGCAGATGAGGCTCTTGAACTACAAAGGGAGCCTAGTCTTTCTGAGACAGGGTCTCACTATGCAGTTCAGGTTGACCTTGAGCTCACTTTGTAGCTCAGGTTGGTCTTGCAATGATCCTCCTGCCTCAGCCTCCCAAGTGCTGGTATTACAGGTATGTGCCACCATGCCTGGCTGAGGGCAACCTGGACTTGAAGAAAGTGCTTTCCTACCCCAGGGCCTTTGTACTTTTTCTGGAACATTCTTGCCCAGACTCAGTGGGGCTGGCTCTTCAGTGAACTTTTAGTCTCTTTAAATATTGGAGAAGTTGTCTCTGATAACTCTGTTTAAAAGTATACTATCTCACCCCAGTTCTCACTCATTTAACATTTTATGAAGTGCCCGGTATACCTAGGAATAGTTCCAAGGACAGTGAGGGTACAGTGAGTGGGGAAAAAGTTAAAATTCCCTGCTTATCTGTGGTGTTTCTCAACTTTTGACGAGTATGTGAGCCATGTGGAGGGCAAGTAAGACAGATCGCTCAGCCCCCTTCCACTAGGTCTGAATCAGTAGGTCTGGGGCAGGGTCAGAGAGTCTGCATTTCTAACATTATCCCAGGTGTTGGTGCTGTCCCAGGGACCCCACTTTGGGAACCACTCATCTAGTAGGTAACGTGCTTCTCAGGCCTGCCTGGGATTGTTTCCTTATCCCAATCTGTAATCCCTGTTTATTTGTTCTTTTTTTTACTGTGTTCTTTCTTCTGCCTTCCCTGCCCACATTGGTCGTGTTGGCAGGGAGACCCTCTCTGCCTTGTCCCCATGATGTCCAGGTGCCTGGCACACAGCAGGGACTCTGCACAGAGGGGTGCAGGGGGCACGGCTGGCAGCAAGGCTGCTGGCAGAAGGGGCAGGAGAAACTGGGGTCAGTTACTTGTCTCATGGGGAGACTTCAGTGCTCCTGCTGATCACTGTAGAGCAAATGAAGTCCCATGCCATGGGCAGATAAGCTTCCAGAGCAAGCAAGAAAGAGAGGAAGTGGGTGAGTCTGTGACTCTGGTATCCACATGTGTGGTGTGGGGGATGTGAGGGAGCATTTTGCAATGACCCTGTGGCATTTAAACATCTAGGCAACTTTTTTGTTTATTTGGAATGAAGATTAATCCCAGAGGTTTTACACTGAACTACATCCCCAGCCCTTTTCATTTATTTTTTATTTTGAATTAGAGTCTAAATCTCTAAGTCATTCAGGCTAGTTCCAACTTGTGATCCTCCTGCCTCAGCCTCCCAGAGTGCAGGAGTTACAGATATACATCACTATGTATGGCACATGTAAGCAATTTTTGAAAAGAGTATCCAGAATTTGGGGTAAAGGACAACTCTTGGCGGAGGCTCCCTTCCTGTCTGTATGATTAGTTGAGATTTGATGCACAGAGCTCAGTGCTATGGAATTGTAGCATGAGGACAAGAAGAGGTAAGGCAGACAGCTACACTTTCTGTCTGGAGACAGACCCTGCCCCTGCCAGTTCCATCAAAGCCCACAGGATCATCTGGGTATCCCAAAGAACTTTCTAAAGCATGTTTTGATGATCTGATACCACTTGTAATTGATGATTCTTCTAAGAGATCCCAAAGTGGTCTGAACAGTCTCCAGGTCTACAAGGCCCCCAGGTTAATGGCAGGACTCTCAGTGCCAATGAAGGGATGCCAGCCTCATGTTCCCTTCAGATCCACTCGACCTCAGATCAGATCCAAACTGGGCTGGGGACAGGATATGCAAACCGTGAGCAGCATGGCATTGCAAATATAGTGCGGCACATGTGATCATTTCGGGAGTACTCCCAGTGCTCAGCAAGGCTTGAAATAATCTACTTCCCAGAAAACCAAAGGGAATTTGGTTTGAGTTAAAAGCAATAACCTTTAAAATTGTGATTTTATATAATAAAATTTGACACTACAACCATTTTAAGTGCTTACTTCATTGGTAGTGACTATGCCACTATATTCCCAAAACATTTCCATTCCCCCAAACAGCAACTTGATTTAGTACAGTAAGCAGTAACTCTGCAGCCCTCTCCTCCTGCCCCTGCTAACAGCTTTCAGACTTACTTTATGTATGAATTTGCTTGTTCTAGACATTTCATGTAATGACAATCATGTCTTGTTTGTCCCTTAATGTCTGTTAAGTGAAATAAACTTAGCACGATATTTCCAGGGTTCATCCATGCTTTGACATGTATAACACCTTCATTTCCCCTTTATGGCTGGATAGTATTCCATCATATGCTTTTTCATGAAATTACTTATCCATTCAAACATTTTGTTTATCCATTTTAATTATTGAGGGATGCACGAGCTATTTCCACTTTTTGGTTATCAGGGATAATGCTATGATAACACTTGTATATCTGTTCAAGTCTCTGCATTCAGTTCATTTGGGGATACACTCACAAGTGAAATTGCTGAATCATTTGGCAATCCATTTATACTTTATTTATTTTCTTTAGTGTTAGGGATTGAATCCAGGGTTCTGCACATGATAGGTAAGCACTGCTCCACTGTGCTGCATCCCCAGCCTTCTCTGTTACATTTTTGAGGAACCACCAAGCTTTCCCACCACAGTCATGGCAGCTTTACAATCCAATCAGTACTGTAGGAGGACTAGAGTTTTGTTGCACCTTGGTCAGCACTTGTAATTTGTCTTTTCAATAATAGGCCTCATAGTGGGTGTAACATGGTATCTGCTGATTTTGAATTTCATTCCTTAGTGATGAGTGATATTGAGAATATTTTCACATGCTTATTCACTGTATTATTGTCTCTGGAGGAATGTGTACTGGAGTCCTTGCTTACTTTTAAACTGGGTTATCACTCTGTTTTTGTGTTGGCTTAAAGTGGGCCCATACTTCATTATAGCTAGAGTTCTTTATATACTCTTCATACTGGACTCTTATCAGATGTACTGTGTGTATGCTTTCTCCCATTTCATAGCTTGTTTTTTTTACTTTTTTTTATAATGTTCTTTGGTATGCAGAATTAAGTCCAATTTATCTATTGTTTTCTTTTGCATGTTTTGTTATCATCTGTAAGAATCCATTGTCACATTCAAGGTCATAAAGATGGCATGAGACTTTTAGACCAGAAGAGCAGGTCACTGTGATTTATGATGCTTTTGCTTCAGGCAGACCATAGGCTCCATGTGACCCTTACCTTGTTGTATACAAAATTGAGTGCATCCTATGTAGCTTCTTTTGGCACTTTAAAGGGGTCACTGTGACAAAAATATCAAGGAAGCATGGTGGTGTAATAGGAATTACTGGCTTATTTGGGAGCTCTGACTGCTGATGTCTCCTAAAGCACTCCAGAAAAGTGCATGTATCTGCTCACAGTATGGCAAGGCCTTGGATACAAGGTTTGGGTTTGCTGGTATACCTGCTGTCCTTTTAGGTCTTTCTGCTCCATATGTCTTGAGCACAGTAAGTCTTACATTTGAATTGTGAACTTTCACAGATACACCTGTACAAGATTCACAGGTGTACTGTACAAGACTCACTGTGTAAAATTACAAATGAATCTGACTGTATTGGGTGGTATATTATGTCCCCCCAAGTCCTCATATACTTTTGATGGGGCTGAGTCTGACGCTTGTTATTGGTTTGTTGTCTGGCACAGGGATTAACAATGTGAGTGCTACACCCGCCTGGGGTGGAGCAGACATACAGTGTAAATGAGGCGGGTCTTCCTCTTGCTTGCTTCCACGCTTCCGTCTGCTCTCGCTCACCAGTGTGCCATGCGGTTGCTCCTTGTGGCCGCCATGAACAGCACCCCGCCATGCCATACTGCCTTGGAGCCAACTAAGTATGGACTGAAACTCCAGAGAAACTGTAAGAATAAACCTTTCCTTCCCTAATTTTGGGTGTCAGGTATTTTGTCTTGGCAACGAGTGAAAAGTAACTAAGACACTGACTTACAAAAAATCTCATGGAATGAAACTCATTTGTTAGTTGGAAATTTACTGTATTCACTAAGTCTTGGGGTGTTTAAGAAATGTAATTTTTAGCTTTACTTTTAAATGCAAATGTGTATGGCAAAGTATATGCTTCTTTTGGAATTACTAAATGAAAAAATAAACTCCAGATCCTGCTTATAAACTGTCTCCATTGTTCATAAGGGAAACATGGTCCTCATACCTTATGTAGATATTAAAGAAATGATCCTGGTAAGAATAAGGGGAAAGTAAGAGAGTTGATGGACTAGATAATAAAAACAGATCTCCTTCTTAAAAAGGCTGGGTCAAAAAGGAGCCAGAGTGTTTAGCAGTTGATTTAAAAACTTCATCAAATGTAAGTCTTCAGAAGTACCACATGCAACATCGATGGCTTGGAGTCCAGAGAGAGAGCATGCCCATGTGCGTAAGGCAGCAAGGTTGCATTTGAGGCTGACAGTTTCCAAGAGTATGGGTGACACTGAAAGTGGTTCTCAGAGTCTCCTGTTCCCATCAGACCCTCATTTCCTTGGTTCACAGGAACACACAGCAGGGCAGCTTTGGCTTCTTAGACATTTGCAAAACCCACATTCCATGTCTTAAACTCCTTGCTTATCAGAAATTGGAAAAGCCTAAATTTTAATTAGGATTTCATTTAGCCCCCTTTGTGTTATCTGTGCTTCCAGTCTCGTCTGTTGCTTGTTTTGCTACCTTATGCCCACTATGAAGTGTTTGTCTTCTGCAATGCCTGTCTGCCACGCCACCTTGCCTTGGAACCAGCTGATTATGACTGAAAGCTCTACAAACTGTGAGCTAAATAAAGCTTTCCCCCTTTAACCTTAGGTGTTGGGTATTTTGTCTCAGCAATGAGAGAGAAGTAACTAAAACAGGGACCTTCTCATTAATCAGGTGCTTCCCTGCCATGGTGCAAAAACTGGTAGGGAGCTGGTAGCTGTGAGGGAGGCAAGAGGAAACTCTTGTTAAGTTGCTGCTCTGTGTTTCATGGTGGGTGATAAAAAACACAGCCTTGGATAAGGAAATATGTTCTTTCCAATAATCACCTTGGTTAATGTGTTGACTAAGGCTGCTAAGTGGGCACTGTCTGCTGTAGCTTAGAATTGGGAAGTACCACAGTGATGAGCAGATTTAACTCTGACCTAGAAAAAGGCAGGGGACACAGCAGTCATCCAAATTAACTGGAGAGGAGGTATCTGCTACACTATATGAGTCCCTCCCCGGGTTGGAATCCATGAGTCCCGTCTCAGGGGGACTACTTCCCACTACAGCGACTAAGCGGGGTCAGAAGCAACTGGTGTCACTTTTTTTCCCCACAGCCACACATCACCTGGTTGCTTTGATATATCTTCATTTTCTTATCTGTAAAACAAGGATAATAATCTCACTTATAGGCTCTGTGGTTAGAGGAATTAGCACATATAAGAAATTTAGCATAATTTCCAGCATGTGAGAGGCAACCAATACTGTGGATATTTATGTTCAAGTTGGTAATTTGACTGTTTCAAAACTGTCTCTCTCCTCTCCATCTCTTCACACACTAGTCTCTCTATTCTTTCCTCCATAGCCTTCTAGCTCAAGCCACACTGATTGCTTTTTTTATTGTTGTTTCAAATAAGCCACATCTGTTCTACCTTAGGGCCTTTGCATGTGCTGTCTCCTGTGCCTGAACTAAAACCACTGTGTCTGCCTACTTAATTTACATTCATCTCAGATCAACTATAATTTGTTTCAAGACACTCCTGAAATACATGACATTGGCTCTCTGTCACCCCTTATTTCAAACTTGCTGGCATTTTACAAAAAGTATTTGTGTGGTGATTGCATTACTGTTTTTTTTTTTTTTCCCCACTAGACGGTTAGGTCATTGGGAACTCACTATTGCCCAAACCAGGCATCCACACAGTAACTCCTGGCTGAAGGAGTCTGTGCCAACTTCTGCCTTGGCTCTCGTCAGCACAGGGCGGTCCTGATTCCGCATGGCTGAGCCTGCCAACTTAAGCTCATCACATCTGGGACAGCAGTTGAAGAGGCAGACTAAATAAATGCACAACTCAATTCAAACCTAGTACTGCAGATTCTTGAGAGACTCTGATGTCTAGGAGTTAGTTCCATTTGGCTTTTGTGAATATTGGCAGCACTCACTAAATTGTGAACAAGTTTAAATTTTCAATCACCCCATTGAAAGAAGGATCATTAATTCTCCATTTTTCATTTTTGAACAATACAGAGGGCACTGAGGTCAGCCTTCTGCCACTGAAAGGGAAAAACCACATTAGAGGCAAATCATATGCCCCAGTAGACCATGCCCTTTCAGGATTAGTTACAACTGGAAGCTAAAGAAAAATGAATCATTTAAGTGGAAAAGCCCATCTGAATGAAACCCAGAGAACCACACTTCTATAATACAACTGCTTAAGAGAATTCACATTTAATCAAAATTGAAGACTCTAGCATTTGCCATGAGAATTCTAGCATTTTATTTCATTTTGGTGATTTCTTTTTAATTAGTCAATGGTTCACAAAAATCCTAAAATGTTAAAACAACTGGGAAACAAATAAAAGTGGGAGTTGCAATTGCTTACAGCAGAATTGTGCTTGCTTCCTTCGTTTCAGGCAATTTTGCTAACAAGTAACCTGTAACCTACTTCTGAAGGCTACAAGTAGGTAATTATTTGGTCATTTTCATACTTCAGTTTATAATCCTAATTAGTTCTCTGACTGATATTCCCTAGGCAATGTATAGTCCTACCTCATCACATTTGTGATTCTCCCTATTTGGGATCTCCTGTTTTCATTTAAAAGATGAAAAGTTTAATTTGTGCCCCACTTTCCCATATTTTTATGCATTGTCATGTGTTCCTGCCCAGAGAGTTAGAATGTTTAGTAATTTAGAACTCAAAGGGAACTGAGTAAAAGGCCTGCTACTTTGAAGCAATTTCTTTTATTTTAATCATAAATACATTACAAATATTAACATAATCTGAGCACACTTTGCATTGCTTTTTGAGGAACAGATGGAGGAACAGAGGTGATTGGTAAAGGGCTTGGCATCAGGTAATGCAAAATTCAAATCATATCTCTATTCTTCAGGCAGAGATCTTAGTGTGAGTCTAAAATCTCGATCAAGTCACCTGCCTCTCACAAGTAACCTGAGAATTTAGTAAGAGGATGTCAAGTGTTTGGCACATGCATGCCTACTGTTCTCTGTATCAGCAATGTCTAGTAGAAGTAAAATGTGAACCATGTACTAATCCAAGTTCAAGGTAAAAAAGGTGAAATTAGGAAAATAATTTCAACATGTATAAGACATCGATACGTTCTTTTAAAAATACAAATTCTTTGGACTAACCCTATTTTAAGTGCTTAGTAGCCATATGTGGCTAATGGCTACTGTATTAGGTAGCTCTAGAAGGTCTCATTTCCTTCCCCTCGGTTTCTAGAAATAGTTTAAACCAGAGCCATCCATCAAGGAAGGTGTCTTCTATGGAGAACCAGGAATTTGTACTCATAGCTCCTAAATTTGTTCATCTGTGAGAAGTTATTAGCACAAAAAATGGAAGAGTATAGGCACTAGTGGTCAGTTGAATTTTAATTGCCTCAAACACTATGATTCCAACAAGAATTCCAATTTGCCCACTTGATATATAACAAGTGGGCAAATTGAAGAGTGCTATACAGCTGATAAAAGTGAAAAATAAACATATAATCATATTTTCTTGCTTTAAATTTGGGATTCTTATACCATTGGAGAAGATTCATGAATGGACTCTGGGGATATATGAAGCCTCCAAAATTACATGCAATTTGTTCATTTGCAAGTCCATTTCTTTTTTCCTACAGAGAGAATCCATACCTTCCAGAGGATTCCTAAGTGAGTCTAGAAAACGAAGTAGAGCATTGATCCCAGCAGATCTCTGGGTACCTGGCATGCAGTGTTTCACTTCAGTGACAGCAGAAGCTGTAATGTTTCTCCTCACTGCTGCCCAGCAAAATCCTGCAACTCAGCCGCCAGCTCAGCAAGGCTTGCACTGTGAGTCACTTGGGAGATGAGGGGTGTGGGAGAAATGGCAGATTCATGTTTCCTGGCTTATGCTCACTCTGGGGCATCCAGTGGTGAAATGTGTTGATTTTTTGGTCGAGGACACAGGATTGAATGCCTCCAAGTTCACTGTGCCTGTGAATACTATCTCCCTCCTCAGTATGGGGTGCTAAGAGATGAAGGATAAGGTGTTGGGTGCTGAACTCAAGACCCAGTTTGGTTATTAATGAGCTTCACTGTGTTTCTGTGCTGCTTATCCAGGCACCTGCTTCTTGATAGTGATAGTTTTTAAGGTCTCCTCCAAGGTTTTTTTTTTTGAATTTGCTATATTAGATTTGAGAAACCTCATTACATTGCAATTGTTTCTCTGCCTTTTGGTTAAGATCAAATGTAGATTACATTGCAAGTTATGACCAAGCATATCTAGTGATAAAGTGATTTAAAAATACACTGGGATTAAAGGATCTAGAATTGAATTTGAATGTGTTATTATTTCCTGCTAATTTTTCATAAGGGCACAGGCTGACCCCTAAGTCCAGAGGCACATGGGGAACCTGTGTTTGTTCTCTGTGCAGTGTTAAGTATGAAGCTGAGGTTATGAGGTACGAGTGCTAGGGGTGTGCTGTCTTTCTGGGGAGCTGAGGATCTCATTCTATCCAAGTTGAACTTGGGGAGTATTGGGACACCATGGCCTTAACAGTCTACTCTGCAAAAACTTCACCTTGGAGGGTTAATTAGAATTATATAGCAGATGTAATTATCTTAGTATTGCCTGGTTCTGAAAGAGGTAATGAGCAGATATTTTAGTAGCAGAGAATTAGTATTTCAGGGTTTTATTTTCATTAAGTCATTTTATTACATATGTGACTGCTAATTGGTCTTAAGATGCTAGTCCCAAAGGGTCTTTGGGAGAAAAATCTATGTTTGAGATACCTAAAATGCCTTGCCTTCACAAAGTTTCAGTTAAAGTAGTGAGTAAGCCACATATCTGGCATAAGGACAAATGAAAAATGATACCCCCTTCCTAGTCTTTATTTTTTAATATTTATTATAACTGAAATTGGTGTAAATACTGTAACTGAGGAATGATTTGCAGAAAATTCACTACTTAGGATCCTGGCAGTGACAGTCTTTAAAAGACCAGTTCTAAAGTCCACCCACCTTGGTGACTCATTATTCTCTTAAGATTGCCTGATTTGCATATTCACATTAGAAATGGAAAGGCGGACCTTGCAACCCAGAGCTGCTAATTCCTGACAAGCAGTAACAGTCGCAATAAACCAAAGACATTTCATTGTAAACATGACCCTGACTGATGAACTAGCTCACAACCCTTCTTGTGGATGGATATCAAGCCAGGTTGCTTGGACCTGTGAGGCCATCAGAAGGCAGGATCATATGCTACACTTGACTTCTTATTCTTTGCTAGACCTTGGTTTTACATCTGTCACTGGGCTCCAGGCTGAATGAAAAACTGGAGAGACACTTAAAATCCTTCTGCAGCAGAAGGTAATACAACCAAAGGCAAAAATCAACACTGCAAAAAGCTTTTATTTTATAAGCACCACTGCAAAATGAGGAATCACATTGAAAACATATCAAATAGAAAATAATAATTTATTTTAGCTTCATTTAATGTTTGTAACTAATCATGATTTCATGAACTTGCTTGTATAAGCCCGTACCTTCGAATCTACAAAGCAAAAATTGACTACAATGAGCACTTAAAATTCCACAAACCGTCTCCACCAATAACTCTCCTGTACATGCATATTCTTCCCACAGGCTGCGATATTTGCAAACATGCTTTAAACTTCCATAAAGCTGCATGATATTTTGCTTTCTCTTAAAACCTTTACACTCTCTTGGGAACTTTAATGAGAAAAATGTTAAAATGTATATTCCAACTCAACACTGCTGGTTTGGTTATGTGTATTAAATCATTAACCACAGAGTTGGGTGGTTTTGAGTTGAAACCTAGACCTACATAATATATTAATGGTCACTCCTATGAAACACATTCAGAGAAGTAACATTATAAAATAGGGCTCCATTAAAAATACATACTGGCAGTTGTATTTGTGTTTTAGGCAGGAAAAAAAGTGTGTTTAACCTTTTAAAATATGAATATAGTTTAAACAAATTATTCTGTGAAAGATGCTTAATAAGAGATCTTTTTTTTTCTGAAATTTAAACGCTTTATGTAAAAGGTAACAAGTAAAAAAGTACAGTTGCTATTTGAAAAAGCTGTTTGTTAATATTGCCTTCCAAGACAGTAAGGGTGTATCTGACCTCCACTTTAAATGGAGCGGTGATACCCTAAGTTGTAGGGGTGGCAAATTTGGACTATAAACATGATGACTGTGTTTATCTTATATACAAAAACTTGCCGCATTGAACGAGGCAGGAATCTCTACCCTAATGGTAGTGGTCTCACTTATGTACAGAATGCAGAAGTGAAAATTATACAGTAGTCACCGATAAGAAGGAATTGTATACTCTCGTGCCGTCTGGGGATTTTGTCCCGTGCGTTAAGAGTTCTTGAATAGTCATCCAATTGTCGAAGATTTTTTTATTCCTCTTCTTCATCATCTTCTTGTGGCTCAGTTCCAGGATGCTGGCCTCCTTCCTGTCGTCGGCCCCCTGCTGCTCCCTCAGGCACTCCAGCCGGCTCTGCAGCATGAACTCGCGCCTGCGCCGCTGCTCCTTGGCCTTCACCAGGTGCTGCTTGCGCTCCTCCTTGCTCCAGTAGCGCCCCATCTTCAGCTCGCTGGCCGCGTCGTCATCCGTGGTCATGCCGCTGCGCTCCTCGCGGATCTTGAGCGCACGCTCCCGCAGCAGACGGTCGCGCACCGGCCTCTTGGTGATGTAGCGCGTGCCGTCGCTGCGGATCTTCACCTTCCACTCCATCCTGGGCTCCGGGGAGGAGCCTGAGGCCAGGTCCTTGCACATGCTCACCAGGCTCATCTGGCTCTGCGCGTACTCCACTGCCGACTTCTGCTGGATCAGCTGCATGTAGCTCTGGTAGTGCTGCGCGTGGGCAGGGATGTGCGCATGCTTGTATGGCGAGTGCGGGGAGGACGGCAGGTAGGCGCTGCCCAGCCGCGGGCTGCCCGGGGGGCTCCTGCTGCCCTCGGTGGCTCTGCGCTCTTTGCTTTCCAGGGGTTGACTGGGGTCCAGCTCTTTGCACGGAGGGCTGTAGTTTGGGGTCCCGAGCTCGGGGTCTTCGGTGATGGCCAGCAGGTTCTTAGCGGAGGGCCCGTAACCCTCTGCAGTTGTCATGGCCCCCGCCCCTTCACTGGCGGAGCAGCCGAGGCCCTCGGCCGCCCTCCGCAGGGAGTTGTCGGGGGACATCTCCAAGGTGAGCGGCGTGCTCCGGCAGCTCTCGCCAGTGTTGTAGGCGCTGGAGCTGTCCTTGTCGGACTTCTCGGGCAGCTCGGTGATGTCAGACAGCTCGTGGCGGCGCACGTCCAGGCTGGTGTTGTAGTTGCGGAAGCCGCCGTGGTGCAGCAGCCAGGGCTCGCGGTACTGCTCCCTGAGCTGCTGCATCTTGTGCGCGCGCACGATGCTCAGGCACTCCAGCTCGATGCTACGCAGCTCCTCGTTGAGCAGCTCCAGCTCCTTGTCCACGCTCTCGGGGTCGCTCTTGGTGGCGTCCAGAGGGCTGCTGGGGTAGCAGAGGCTGTAGGGGCTGGCGCTCTTCACCTGGCACTTGAGCTCCAGCAGCTCGCGGAAGCGCTCGCACTCGTCCACCGGGATGCCCAGGTAGTCCACCTCGGTGCAGTCGGCAGAGACGAAGGACTCATTGCTGAAGGGCAGGTCCCCGCTGCCCAGCGTGTCTTGGCTGCACGTGAGCTTCCTCTGGCCTGCCAGCGGGTTGGTGGAGGCCGTGGCATCATCACCGTTGTTCTCCTGCTCCGAGCTCTCCTCGTTGCGGGTGCTCTCATCGGTCCGCCCCACACCACTGTCCTTCTCATGCTGGTTGGACAGGATGGTGGCTGTGTCTGTGGTCCCACCATCTTCCTCGTGCTTCTTCTGTAAAAGAGAAAATAACAGGTCAGGGTGAGGGGAGCCGAGAAGCAGGTGCCCAGGCCTGATCTTTCTGGGTGGAAAGGAAGTATTTCTAGGGCAAAGGAACAGCCTCTGAGGGCAGGGCAAAGTCCTGGGCCTGGGAATTGGCCAGTTCGACTTCTGTTTATCCAGGTACCCTAACCTGATCATCTCTTATCCTTGTTCTTATCCTCCTTCTCCGTTCAGCAAAGTGGGGACAATGACAGTTATCTCAATGAATGAGTCTGTGAACCAGTGCACAGGGAGTACGAAGCATAAAAAGCTCTTATATAAGGGCTCAATAAATGGGTAGCTGTGACTGTGACAGTGGCAGTGGCAGTGGAACAGGAGGGAACGACAGGGCTCTTAGTAGCTCAGGTTAAACAGAGGAAAATGCTGTACTTTCAAAAACATGACAATTTTCTCTGATTTGCATCAACACTGGCACTTGTGTTTTCCTAACAACTAATACGAGGTCAGGTACTGCTCAGCCTTAAAAGCCTGGCCAGGGAGACTATCAGCTTGCATCTCCCTCCTGCTCCAATAGAAAAGCACTTAAGCTGTTTTCCCCATCTTCTGGGTGGGTGGGCTTCTGATGGACTTTGGCATCATGAAGCGAGATGGAGGGAGCAGCGTTCCCCCAGCTCAGCAGGACGGGCTGCTGGGTGTTACCTGCTGCAGCACACTGGCTGTGAACTGCATGGCCTGGTGATGCTGCTCCTCTAGCATGTCCATGTGCAGGTCATCGAGAAAGTCATTTCTGTCGTCGTCCATCCAGCCTTCATCCAGCTGCCGGGGGAGCAGGAGCCAAAACATATCTTAGAAGAGTCTACTTTCCCTCTCCCAATCCCTCTCTAGGAAGGACATTACCTTGGGGAAAACTGTTTCTAGGGTTTCCTTCAGGAGTCACCAAAAGGCAACTTGCCCATTATTTTGCATAGGTCAGAAAACTATCCCATCCTCATATTAAAGAGACTCTGACCTTATACTGTGGCGGGCAAGTGTCCAGTGCCACTTGGGCAGGACAGTCACAGAGATATAGCTGTGCCTATGCTTGCTGGCCCTCATGAAGCTCAGCAGACCCCAAAGAGAAACCATGGTCAATGTAGAAAGAGTTCTTTTTATTCTATGGCAGTGCTGAGGATGAAACCTAGGGCCACGTGCATGTCAGGCAAGTGTTCTACCAATCAATCACAGTCAAGCTCTGTAGACAGTTCTTTCTGGCCAGAAATGCAAGTGTGATAAGCAGCTCTTTGGTGTGGGCAAGGATATAACTTTTTTTCTCAAATGTTTTTAAAAATCTGAGATAGAGTTTTGGTAAGTTACTAAATTTCCCAACTAGGCTTGAACTCACAGTCCTCCTGCCTCAGCCTCCCAGAGTGCTGGGGTTACATGAATGTACCACTATGCCTGCTAGGACATCAATTTTATAAGGACTTTATCCTTTTTGCCCTTCAAAGAGAAGGCAGACTATTTGGGAGATGGTAAACACATGGATTATAGATTGCCATCTTGTGTTGTTAAAAAATAGTTTAATGAAACACAACCATGTCTATTTGTTCATGTACTGTATAAGGTTGATTTGGAACCAAAGTAACAGAGTCCAGTAGTTGCCATGGAGACAAGTGAGATGCCCTGTTAAGAAAAATCCAGGTGATCATGATGCTACCATCTGCAATAAGTCATACTTCTAGATTATTTTTCATTTGAGTTTTCTACCTAAAGAGATCTCTATTTCCTAGAAAGTTTAAGTCATGCACAGTGGGTTCTGAATCAGATCATGCAGGCCTGTCATCCTCCACCCAGGATTATCCTATGGTTAACTCTGGAGCCTCTTGGGGCTGTCAGTCTCTGGGAAAGAATGGCCAGCGTGTAATGTGTCCTGCACAGGGCTGGGGCCTGGGTGGGGAATCACTAAGTATTAGTTACTATTTACCAGGTAATGTCTCTATTTGACACTCTGCTGTTTTAAATGGGACCTGCAAAGACAGGGATAGGCCCTGCAAAGTCAAATGTCTTGGCATTTATGTCCCAGGCTGTGTTTTCCATGCTGTTACCTTTCCTTTCCTTCATTAAGATCCCTGCATTAATGATCCTGCTGGGCTCACAGTGGAGTTGCCAGGGTGGGTGTCAGCAGCACCCTTAAGTAGTTAAATCATCAAATGGCTTCTCAGTCACAGCAAGTTCAATTACCCTTCCAGGGTACAAAGCGGCTTCAAGTTCAGATTCTGTTCTCCAGCAGTGCTCTGCAAGGGTGGGGACTGGGGATTGGATTTTAGAAATAACAGATGTAGTTTCAAAACGGACTCACCTGGAGTTCAGGCCTTGCAATCAGCAGTGAAAAGTTCTTATTTTCCTCACTGGTCAAAAGAGCCACAGCCTCTTCGCGGTTCTGTACCTCTATCCCATTAATCTAAGGGCGACACAGGTGGGTAGACAATAGCATGATGAGGTTGTGCAAAACATCCTATCTGATTTCAGGCCTTTCTCTGTCACCCGCTCAGGGCTGGGAAATAGAACTGTGCTGTAGCTGAAAAGGAATGCTGACTTCAGGAAGGAAAGACCTTGCTCAGGCTGATGTAGTTTTTCTGGTCTCTGAAAGAGCCTCACCGTGTATGTAGCTCATGAGCCAATTGTGATACAGAGTACTCCGGAAGATGACAATGAGTAAAACACTACTGCTGTGCAGAGGGCACACTGAGCAATTTAATCAGACACCACAGTGAGGCAGGAGTATAAATGGAATGTACAAAAGCATCAGTACAGCTACTGTCAGACAATACCGGGGGAAAAAGCAGCAATGGGTCACATGGAAACATCAGGGCAATGGAGGGCAGAGCAAGAAATGGAATCATTTCTGGTGCTTTGTGTTACCAGTTTGATGTTTTAACTTCTTTATGGTGCACAGGAGGTCAAGCGGATAACTTTCATGTGGGATTTCTGCTCAATATGTCCCAGCAACTTTGTGTTCTCCAAGTCTTAGTCTCAGGGCTGATGGTTCTTTCACAATAGTTCCACTGGGTTGGCAGTTGAACCACTCACCTAATTTTGCCACTGTTATATGGCAGGGAACCAAGAGATATCACCAGGGAAGACTACCTGTTGACATATTTGGCCCATCGTCTAGAGGAAGTAGGGCTGCTGCGATACAACGGAGGACTACGGCTACAACCCAAGTGGGTCTGTAAGGTGTCTCTTAGTACTTTCCTTCTCAGTCGTAAAAAACTAATGGAAAACTATGGCACCATCATCAACAATAAAAAGGAGTGACTACATGGGAGGAACCTCAAACATTGGAGGTTCTGGCTTTAGGCTGGGCAAACAGAATAAGCACTGGAAGAAGGAAATCAAAATTATGCATGGTGATGTATGTAACAAGAAAGATAAACATAGTGGATTAGAACTAAAGTACAAGTGAGAAGAAACAGGAAGCTAAGCCTTGTGGGGTACAATAAAGTGAAGAGTCTCAATTTCCGAGCAATTACAGCCAAGAGAGAAATAAAATGGTCCCATACCGCCTTGTAAAAACAACAGCACTCAAGGTAAAGACATTTCTAGTAGAACTGATTTCATGGCATGGCTAAACGTTGTTCTGAAATTTAAGACTTCTCAACCCATTTTGCTAAATTTGCCAACAGTGTTTAAAAGGACAAGCTCCACCTTGAGGTGCTTGGTCCTGGATGAATCTTTCAGAGAAACCTGATCTCAGTGAGGCCATGTCTTTGGCACCCCCAGAATGAACAGACACGAGGTATGCTGGCCCATCTCCTGCAAGGCTGTCTTTCCAGGGGGCAGCGCTGAGGCAGTTTGTTTGTGTTACCGCCCCTGTGCATGTGATCCCACTGTCCCCTCACGCATTCATTTATCTGGCCTCACTCTGCCCTGACTCTGTGAGCCCTGTTTATGACCTTAGAGCTGTTGTTTGGTGACAGGCACCTGATGAGGCCACCACTGGGACTGGACCTACCTGGATGATGCGGTCTCCTTCGCGGATGCGCCCGTCCTTGGCTGCAATGCTGTTAGGGTCAATCTGAAACACAGGGCAGACGTCTCAGCATGAACTCAGACACACATGAAAATAAACAGCACTTTCCAAAGGCCACGTCAAGCGCCAGAGTCATGCTCATCCTGGTGTTTCCGCTTTGCAGATATAAACAAGACGCAGTTTCTGTGCAAAACCAGATACGCACAGACTCATGTGCTTCCAAGCCCTTTCCAGGGCTCACAGCCTTGCCACACAGCCTTGTGCAGGAGGCACAGCTGATTCTTTTTGGTGTGCACAGTATTTAAAATCCAGCCAGTGCTGCAGAATGAATTTAAGGGTACTCATTGTTATGTTGACCGGCATTCATGGCTTATTTCATACCAAATACTTAAATTTTGTGTATTACCCATAAAAACAATCGAGACAATGAGAATGGGAGGAACATCCTAAAATATGATCATGTAAAACACAAAGCTTAGTAGGTGATATGCGTCTGATGGGATAATAAAACCTGAAAGACACATATCTTGGTTCATCCCAGAGACAGAGTTTATTTCCTGATAAAGTTGGGCTTCTTTCACTTGCAAGGATGGGTGTGCCTGGCAAAGTATCCATATTGAAAGCAGCTGTTTTGCATTATCTCTCCCAGGAAGATCAAAACAGCTTTCCTCTATGTACTCTGAGAAGTTCATATAAATTACATTTAACATATATGAACTCAATTATATACACTCCACTAAAAGCAACACAGAGAGTGAGAGAGACTTTAAAAGTGTAAGTGATTTCGTCCACCATTCCAGTCAATGAACATGAGTTAGGAAATGTGAGCCTGCCGTTCCCTCGGGGTTGAACACACAAAACCATGTAAACGACTCCATTTTATGGTTGATTTGCGGCTCCTTGAGGGTAATTTTGCCTTATGGACCGACAGTAAAGATGTGATACCATGCGGTGTGATGAAGGGGACGAAGTCATTTGTCTGTGTTTTCACAAAAACTTCTTGAACTAGATTTAGGGTGAGAACATATACAAGGGAAAACAAAATCCAACATTTTTGTTCTGGATATGTTAGTTTTAAAAACATAGCTTCTGTACCTCACTTATATAAATCCCAATGTCATCTTCGTCATCTGTCCGGTAGCACACAGTGAGGCCCAGCTTGTCCTGGCTGCTTAGTCTGTAGAGATCCACTTCCTAGACAAAGAGAGGTGGCTGGTGAGACTCCAGCAGGCAGTGAGATCTGCACGCATGTCAAATGCTTGGAAAATATTTTGTTTAGATGATGAACTGGATTTCTTTGCATTCAACTGTGTAGAGCCAGTTAACTTACTAAACAAAAAGTGATTATGGACATGGGATCAATGCCCAGGGCATTTCTGACCTTTCAGTCAATATAAAGTCATTTTGAAAATAGTTATTTTATTGATCCTCCCAAAGAAAAATTACCCATATTTCACTCAGTGTCAAGACCTCAGGGGTTGGGGTTTTAAAAAGCATTCTTTCATTGTCTGCCATCAACAAGAATATTTCCATACCCTACACCATCTAGGCATTTTGTTACAAACGTTTCTAGGGCGTTCTGTAAGATAATTTCACACTGCATTCCCTTAATAGTCACAGTCACAAAATTTGCAAACAGATTACACATAAATTGATCCAAGAAAGAAGAGTAACACGATAGTGTACAATTAATGCTTTCCACAACAGCTGTGATATTTACAGTGGAGAAATTAGTTTTAACTGCTATTATTGCAAATTAAATAAGATAAAAGCAAAGTGAGCCCAAATGTGGGACACGCAGGACAGGGAATATTATTGTGCTAATTAGTTTGCACTTCACAATGAAGGAGGAACTTTGAATGAGGGGACATTCTGAGTCCCCCGAGACTGTTAATGGGCCAAGTCACCCCACTGCCCACTCTGTGATGTTTTGTGCAAGTTTTTTGCAGCCATAAGCTACAAGCCTATTTGAAGGGCTGCTTGAGAAGTAATCTCGAAGATCTGCTGGCATCAATTTTACAGTTTCATATGCTTTCCAACTAGAAGGGTGGAAGGGCTCTGAGGCAGAGTCTTCATGCCATTGTCTCTGGGGACCATTTTCAAGTGGGCCTCTCCAGGAGGATGCAGCCCTCTTTGCAGAAAAGTTCATAGTAATTACATGGCAGATACACCTTGGGTCCTCCACTATGAAAGGCAGGGTATCCGATACCAGGGACACTTTCCAAGCAGGAAAACAGCAGGTGCAAAGTCCCTTGGTCAGTGTGGTCAAAGCCCAATATGCAAGGAAGCCAGAGGCAGGCTGAGTGGAACAGGTAGAGCTCCATACACCAGCCTAAGCAGCTTAGCTTATAGCCCAACATCACTGGATGGGTCAGAATGTTGTAAGCAATGGTTGCTATGGTTTGATGGGCTTTTAACCAATTGCATGGCTGATCTATGGTATATAATGTGATGAAAGGTCAGGGCTGTGCAGACAGGCAGACCTGTATGTCTCCTGACTCTGCCTTTTCTGGAAGGTTGATCATGGGCTTGCTGTCCTCCCAAAGCATCTATTTCCTCTCTAGAGTCACTGAGAGGAGACACATGAGCTCTGAGCACAGTGCTTGGCCCAAAGAAAGCCCACAGGAAGTGGTAGTATAATAATTACGTGCAGGTATATTTGCCTGTAGTTACCGTGAGTTGTGTGTGTGTGTGTGTGTCTGTGTAGATACATTTCATTGTTATCCTCAATAGGAGGTTTATTTTTCCGATCATTGAAATGTTAATTCAATAACTTCCTAATTATAGCTCTAGCAATATGGTAAATTCTCATGAAATGGCACCCCATTAATTTCTGATAAGTTAGTTGTATTAGATAAAAATTTCCTTCCCCATTTTTTGAGAACTATCCTGAGCATGGGTTTAAGGGTCATGTTTAATTATGAGCAAAAACTCTTCGTCAATCCTTTGCAGGAAACAATTTTCATATCATAAACAGACTGGCCACACATCCTCCTCTGTTTCAAACAATGTCCAGGTATCTCTCTAGGTTTGTGTTTCTTTGAATTTGGGTCAAAGGGAAGACTCCCTTGGTTTTGGCACTAACGGTTAGTCTGAATCAGTGAGATTTCTGATTTGCTAATGTCTCACAAGAGCAGCTTGAATGCTGCCCGTGATCCCTGTGTGGGGCCACAGGAGCTGGGAATGGGCCCACATGCACCCATAGCAGAGAAAAAGAGGAGGAAACAAGAAAGACAGTGAATGCTGTGATACTGCTTTGAGCAGAATGAAATGTGAGAATATGAGACATGGTCTCTGTGAGTGACTGGCTGAAAGGTAGATGTCATTTAAGGAGGTAGAAAGGTGCCACAGTTCTGCTGAGCTTTATTCCAGTACCACCAAAAATATACTTTGTGGTAATGATCAGCTAAATATGGAAAATGGGGGAAGCATTTAGAAACTTTAATAGCAGTTGGGTCGACAATGTCACAATAACCAAGGGCATGATTAATAGACTTGTTTCACTGGAAAAGATACAGACCAGGAAATACTGAATGATACATTTTTTTTTGTTTGTTTTTTGTTTTCTTTTTGAGACAGGGTCTTGCTATGCAGTTCAGGCTGGCCTTGGGCTCACTTTGTAGCCCAGGCTGGTCTTGAACTTGCAATGAACCTCCTGCCTCAGCTTCCTGAGTGCTGGGATTACAGGAGTGTGCTACTACGCCCGGCTTGAATGATATACATTTGGAGTGAATGATATACTCATTCATGGTAGAACCACAGTTTGGTCAGCAACTGACTGAAAACACACCAGTCAGCCTGGTCATTCTTTCTTCTACCACAGGTTGTCTGACAGGCACAATTCTTTATAATACATGTTGATATTTGAGGGCTCTATTTTCAAGCCCCAGAAAGCAAAAAGTGTGGAAATCATGTCTTGGAAGAGAACTGCATAATGTCCTATGAGTATTCAAGCAGAAAAAAGGAAAACTTGTAAGAAATGTAACAGCTGACACCTTGTTATGTAGAAAAGGGTTAGATTTGGTGTTATACCAAAAATGCAGGTGCTGAGACCACAAGATGATTTTGATAAAGCCCACTTTGTACTTGGTTTCTTTGGTCAATATGTTGATTGATAGAGATGTGGAGGACCATTGAGCTGTAAAGTTGATGTTATTTCATATGCTACCAGGGGTACATTTCTTTCCCTGTTCTTTGTTTTTCTTAGTCTCGCAGTTTCCTCTAATAAGTCTGTGTTCCTTTTCTAATCAAGGAGAAAACTTTCTTAGAATGAAATTTGGGACTGAAACAGAAAATATCCCAAAGCATTTACTGCTTTAAAATATTTTCATCTGAATCATGGATAATTAAACCAAGGACACTTATGCATCCTCAAATACTTTGTACGCTGCCATTAACCCCACATGTGGTTAGAAAATTAATACAGGTTGAACATCCTGAATCATAAATGCTCTAAAATCTGCAACTTTTGAGCACTAATACAATGTCACAAGCGGAAAATTCCACCTGACCTTCTGTGATGGCCACAGTTAAAACATAGGAGAACTGAACGTAATATATTTTTGGACTAAGTGAAGCTATTTATGAAACATATACGAATTTGTTTACACCTGAATTGCATCCTCAAGATATCTCTTTTCCACTGCCATTCAGTTGCTTGTGAAGCAAATCTTTAGGACTTGATCTTTGAAATAGATATGAGCAGCAGAGTCATTCTAATTAAGGGAGGTACTCAGAGCAGTTTTCCATCTATGAAGGGGTCTATTTTTTTAAAAGAATGAGGGCTCTTTGGTAAACGAGTGTTGGTGAAGCATAAATCAAGTAATAAGCAAAGGGCCTTCTGGACTTTACAAATGTACTTGACATTGATATTGGCTATAACTGTGTGCACTGTAATATTTTCTTGCTTTACCTGAACCTTATGAACTTGAAATAAAAGCCAGAAAAGTGTCATTTAGAAGGCAAGGACACAATTTGAGTCCTAGTCATTCAGTGTCTTTAGAATGGTTCAACATGTCAGAAGACGCTGGTTGCTAATATTAAGCACATAGGAC
The DNA here is from genome assembly GCA_004363535.1 of Dasyprocta punctata. Classification (NCBI taxonomy): domain Eukaryota; kingdom Metazoa; phylum Chordata; class Mammalia; order Rodentia; family Dasyproctidae; genus Dasyprocta; species Dasyprocta punctata. The sequence continues at coordinate 66,805 of RJWM01001997.1, read as the reverse complement.
TAGGCTTCTAGGAGCTCTTGCAAAGCAGTAATGGAAGAGCTGCCATCATGTTTGAATTTGTACAGATTCACGTTTACCCTGGTTGAGAAATTAGAGTCAGGCATTGTCTGTTGTCTACCATGGTGCTCAACAAAACTGAATGAATGAGCTACAGATTTCAGAACACAATCAAGGTCTATATAAAAAATAACCCTGGTTTTGCCATTTATGAGCAACATAACCTGGGAAAACCACTTAACTTTTTTTTTTTTTTTTGAGAAAACAGCTTTATTACTGAGATGAGAGTGACTATCTGCCAAGTTCAACACCTAGGGTGAAATCTGCTTCTTGTTATTCTCCAAGACATGGGATTCCATTTGTATATACTGAAAGTCACTTAATTTTGACAAATGTCTCAGCCATTCTGCAGTTTTAAAACAAGACCCAATATTTGGGGACTCAGTGGAAATGAAAATTCCTCAAACTTACAGGGTGGTTTGTAAATTCCCACCCTTTTTTTCTGCCTCTGATCCAGCCTTACACAGTTGAGCATATTGCTGAAAACATAGAGGTTATCAATACATATCTGTCTGTGATGATGGAGATAAGATTTCAAAGAAGACCATTAATCAAACTGCTATGAATAATGTATTAGCATTATCTGGATTACAGCTACCCCCATTGCTGGTATCCTGTTGCTTACTGGCCTAGATGGACTGTTTGATAAAAGTGAACAGCTAAACCTGACATTTTAGATGAAACTGACATGATATTCCAATTAAGAATATTAAGCGAGCTATTCCATGTTGGTAATTCAGGCTGGTTCAGCATCAGCCACTTTAATCAAGGGGGAGGTCAACATTAATCCACATGGTTTACCCACCTCCAAGAAGCCTGGCCACTGACACATTACTGGTCTGGGATCTCTGTGCATACTTTTGAATAATCTCAAGTTTCTATATCTATGTGTGATGCTATGGCATAAATTTGAAATACAGTAGCAAAGTGTTCATTCTTTCCTTCAGTGAATATTTAGGTGCCCAAACATTGGGTTGTTTTTGTATGGCAGACACTGTTTAAGCACAAAAATGGAAGAGCCTCGCTCTCTTGGAGCTTGCTGTATAGCTGGGGAGAGAGACAGTAAGTAGATAATGGTGGCATGGGCATGGGGAGTGGCTGAGGAAGTGTTTCTGGAGAAGTCTGTGCTCCACACAAATCTAGGGGAAATGCCATGCAGGCTGAGATTAGGTGCATGTGTGAAGGTTCCAGCTTGCAAGCGGCAGTACAGAAAACGGTAAAGATCCTGATTACACTAGAAGGGTTGAGGGGAGGCTGGCTTGGGCAGGGCAGGGCTGACCAGGACAGGGTCCCTAAAGGAGCCATTCATTGCCCTGTGCCTCAAAATCTTGCCAGATTGGCTTGGACTGCCTGCATTACCTCTGGGACAATCCTGATTCCATTTGACCTACTTATGTCACTCTCAGAAGCCATGTTTGGGGATCATTTTGGACACCCCTGTTGGAACGATACCTCCCCTTTCCTTTCTGGGTTCAGAATGACATCATCACAACACAATGCAGGTGACAGCAGCTTCCCATTCTGGATGGGCTGCTACTGCTGAACCATGGGGGAAATTAAAACAATAGATTAAGGAAAAGACTATCTTCGTACATCTGTTTTCTTTCTTAATTGCCTATAGAAAGACCTAGAGCAGGTGTTTGGTACCTGAAAATTTATGGGTAATTATTTGGCTGTTCAACCCTGGGGCATATTTTGGAATAATCCCTTTTACTCTAAGCAGTTTCACAATAACAGGGATTTGACACTTACCTAAATATGATCATTTTGTGTACTTTAAAAGAGAGAACATCTGTTTTTCTCTGTGCATTCGCTTTGACAATATCCCAACATACTCATATATATTTTCCTCACATGTAATATCTGTGGAACTGGTAGTTCTTTCAAAAGTGCTGACTCTGGTCTTCTAGTTGAACTTAGGCTGAGCAGTGTGTTGAGACTGGCCCCCTGCTCAAAACCAAACCTGATTCTTCTGAAATCAAACCCAAGCCCTGCAACAAAACAAGACGGAACCTAGAAGACACTGTTGTCTGTTCTGAGAAATCCTGTGAGAATCGAGACAGTCTGTATGTATGTACCAGTCTGCCTGCAAGCCGGGTCTGCTTTAGGAAACTTGAATTCAGCAGTGGGGTTACTTATTAACCTGCCTGAACTGACCAGATGAACTTGTATGGAGATGCGGCTACTGTTCACGCCTGGAGAGTCCCTGCTGGCGGCTGACCACCAGAATGATTCTGAATGTTTCAGTCTGTTTTGTGCTGCTGTAACCAAGTGCCTGACGCTAGGTACTTTACACTTATTCAGCTCATGGTTTTGGAGGTGGCAAGAAGCATGTTGCTGGCATCTGGTCAGCCCTGGTCCAGACTTTTTAGCTATAACACTGCAAGGTAGACGGCATTGTGGTGGGGACATATACAGGAGTGAGAGGTCACACAGTGCGACTGGAAGTAGAAGGCCAAGACTAGTCTTCACTTTATAACAACATGCCCTCAGGAGCGCTAACTCATTTCCTGCAAGGAGCATTCATTCTCTCTGAAGCACTATCTCATAAAGATCTACCCTCTCAGTTTCCACCGCCTTGAGACTGTGACACTGGAGCCTCAGCCTCCAGTACAGCTGCTTTTCCACAGCTGTCCAGTGTGCTACAGGAGAGAGAGCTTAGCTAACAGAAATTACCTGGTAACACCTGAGTGGCTACTGACAAAGACCAAACACAGAAGCAGCCTGCCCACCTGGTGTGGACATGTGGCACTCAGTGATAGCTATGGTTCCATGGAGCTGGAGCTGCAGAGGTCCACACTTGGGCTTTTTAGGAAATGAGAAAGTAATGTCTTATGGTCCTAAAGGCTTATGAGCCCCTTAACGGCAGGCAGGGTGGTGACTTCCACTTTTGCATTTCACAGTGCCAAACAGTAAAGTCAATGTAATGGATACTTAGAAAAAGCTTATGAGTTGAATGAAAAACAAGATCGCATGTAAAGTTCCATGGTACCAAAGATCTAACTTAAAATACTGCATGAGTTTTTAAAACACTTGGATTTTTGGTCATTGCTTTTATTCATGGAATGTCTCCAAGGGACTTAAGTCATTTTTAGCCCATGATAACTTTATTCTTCATGGACAGAGTAGATGACATTGGTGACTTGGAGGTACATCTCTATGCTTTAGTGAGTGAAATACACAACCAGAGCCCCACTGATGTGACTGAGAACAAGAGGACATGGCAACTTGAAATTGTTACTGGCTCCCATGGAGCTTTCCCAGAGGCAAAGCTTCTCTGACTTTAATGTGCACAAACCTCGTTACACTGCACACTCTGACTGTGCAGACCTCAGGGGCCAAGATTCGGCAGCTGTCACATCTCCCAGGAGAGACTGGCTGCTAGTCCTGCATCACACTGTGATACCTTGGGGATTGTTTTCCACCAGATACAAGAGTGCTCTGGTAGTTCATGCTGAGAAAGTTACTCCCGTTAGGGAGAAAGAATCAGTCTGGGTCACCTTTAACACTTCACACTAGAACACTAGCTAGTCTTCTCAGACAAAGAGAAGGCAAGCAATAAGTGGTGGCCCAGGTCCCTGGTGCTTGGCTTGCACCAGTGCTGAACACCAGGATTTGATAACATTGTCTGTGTCTGCTACATTTAATGATTTGAGCTTTCTATTTAAGGTGTTGATACAGTGGCTCAAAATTACCTCAGTTTAAATAAATTGAGTTGAATTAAAGAGATACAGTCATCAAATACCTGTTCTGGTGATAGGTAGTTATAAAAAATTTTATAAACCAGAATGGCCCAAATTGCAGAGGTACTTAATGAATAATGAATCTCTCAAAATCCTGTGTAAACCCCTATACACAGGAGTGGTTTCCCAAGGGGAACTATAGCTTCTGTTAGAGTCTCAAGGTATTACAAATGAAGTAATTAATGAACCTGCTGCTATAAAGTTAGACTTGAATATCAAAGACTGAAAGTCTGGTGCCATGTGCAGGCTGACTGGGGGCGGGGGCTGACGCCAGCCCTCTCCTGTGAGTTGGTGCCATTTGTGGATTGCGGGGGAGAACAAGAAGTCAATAAGAAGGTAAGACCTCCTGGGAGTTGGCCCCATGCATGGGTTGATCGGAGGAGAACCAGTCACCAGCTCCTTCTGGCCTATGGGTAGGGAGACAAGAGCCAATGCCCCCCACCCCGCCCCGTAAGTGACTGGCTAATCCAGAGAAACACAGGCTGTGATGATAGCTACTGAGGTAAAATACAACTTAATGCTTATAGTGTTTAGTGTTTCACTGACTTTGTAGGCCTAAAGCTGGTAGTCTGATCATCTATTAAGAGGATAACAATATGCAGTGTAGCATATATGGGGGAATCTCCTTCTGAAGGTGGTGGCCACTGTTAATTCCCTATTATCTTGTTTTGAGATCCTGTATCATTCTCATTGTTTTGTTTGGTTGGGTTTTATTCTGTTTTATCTTGTTTTATTTTGTTATATCTGATGGCATGGGCAGCTATTTCAAAGATAACAATATATATTATGGTAGCCATTTTGGGTTTACTACTGTCTTGTTTTGAAGTCCTGTATTGCATTCATTGTTTTGTTTTTATTGGTTCTATTCTGTTCTGCTTTATTTGATTTTGCTAAGTCTGAAGGTATGGGCAGCTATTTTGAAGACAACAAGAGGCATTATGGTAACCATTGTTGATTTCCTATTATCTTGCTTTGAAATCCTGTGTCACTTACACTGTCTTGTTTTGACTGGCTTTATTCTGTTTTATTTTGCTTGGTTTTATTCTCTTTAAAATGAAATTTAAAAAAAAGAAGACTGAAAGCCTATGCTACTTCATAAATCTAGTTTCTGAGATATTTGACAGCTTTTAGAAGACTTCTTCTTTGTGACCATTATAATGGCCATTGAAAACACTGCCACCCCACAAAGATTACTAATTAGCCCTTCTCCTGGCAGAGGACTGTTTCTGCACCAGTGGCCCAGAGGACTGCAGTCTGAGACATACACACGCACAGTAACCTGGCCAAAGAGGTGCGGGAGCTCGGCTCCTGCATCTGCTCATCTTCTTCAGGGGATTTACTATTGCTGACTCAACAGTCAAGATTCTGAGATGTTCTTTAATAAGTCTGTTTAGTTTTGTTCAATCTGGCACTTCCCAAATGGAGCTCTCTTTGGGAAGAAGGTTTATTAACGATTTAAAGAACAAGGCTCCTGAAAGAGTCATCAGTTGCTTGGGGAACTAACCTGAAGCTATGGAGACAGGATGCTTTAACTAAGAGGCAGAATCCTAGTATTTTTAAAGGACAAGGATAGATTATCTGGAGCAATTACTGGATGGCAGCAGAAATGGTCAACAGTTTTTATTGTTAGAATAATTGTCTTTTCTGTTTAGACCAGGTGTAGTTAGAGAAGAATTTAAATTTTCAAATGAAATATCACTGAGTCAAATATGCCTCTAGTGACAAATACTCAAATTTGACCCCGTCTGGCTAGAGGTGAGCAGCCAGTTGGTTACCAGTTGCATACTTTTATTGACCTTCATCCTCTACTTTGATTGAGGACTCTGGGTAATTTTAAAGGAATGCTCTAGGAACACAGTTCTTTTCTACTATTTAGCTGCTTCTGTCACTGCACAGGACCTACTGCTGGTAAATAACTCATCCTTTTCAGTAGGGTATCCCAGATCACACAGTGGTTGGCCCTGAAATTGGATAAAGTGTTAGTGCTTTACCCTGGTTGATCTGAGGGTGCCAAAGGGCTTACCTGTTAACATCGGATGTCTTTTTAAAAAGATGCTCTATTACCCTGTTCCAAAGACTCAATTTTCAAAAATTCTCTTGCTATTTTTTGAAAACACTTTGAAATATGACACAAAGGCTTTCTAAAAATATACATAACTGCAACATGGAATTTGGTGTTTTCTCCATTCTCTAATACTCCCACTAAAAGGAACAGAACTGTTGCCTATCTAGTGACTGCTAAATATTTTAAAACTTACAAGAAGACAATATGGTATTATATAGTGTCTATAGTCTTGAGTTATATTTGCCCTTAAATTACACTTAGGGAGAGCTAACTGATTTGTTTAATTTCTTCAAAACCAGTGTTAGACATCTTGAAGCTGGAGAAGCAGTAGGCAAACTTTTTTTGTTGGAGGTGGGCTACATTCACTTTAATAATTTATCAATCTACTGAACATTTGCTTTTAAGAAAAAAGTGGTGATTATATAAAAGACAGGAAGGCAAGGAGGTTTGTAAGTTACAAATATATAAAGATTGCATGAATTCAAAGGTTGTGAACAGAACTCATTGTCCTATCTTTTTCTTTTTTGGGACTTGACTATTATGCTCTGTTTTAAAGCAAAAGAGGGAAGAAAAAGCTTCTCGAAGGGCAGACTGAAAGTGATTCTTTGATCATTTTCATTAGCATTTGTTTCTATGCTTATAGAGAACTTAACAGCCATTCTATGTTTGTAATAATAACTCTAAAATGAGAGCAGGCCATTCTTCATACCTCCAGCTCCAGCTCCTCCCTGTCCATCTCCGGGTGGATGTCCCCCATGTAGTCATTCGGGTCGTAGTATTCGTGGGCTGAGGGATGCCTGAAAAAGAGGCAAGATCTTTAAAGCCCTGCTGTAGTGTCATCCTCCGCTTTAACCACTTCAGTGCGGCCTGGCAGCACTTCTGAGGGTGCAGACCCTTTTGTGGTCAGGAAACCCTCCTAATATTTCCACCAGTTTCATTAAAACTTGTTTCCTCTGGAAGAAGTTAAGTTGGAGATGACAGGTGAGGTGGGCTTTATTTTGCTATTGTGGACGCAAGGTGACTCATTTCTGACTTGGGATCTGGGCAAGAGTGGGCTGGTAGCTATTGCTTATTGCTTTGGTGTTTGATTTCTATTTCTGGGGTGAAATAGGCTTGACTCAGGCAATACTCAAAGATGTGTGCTGGCCTCTGAGATCACTTCTGAGGGTGGTGACCGAAACTGTTGTGCACACATCTAGGACAGTGTATCTTTTTGAACTTTCTGGCTGGTACCCGCAACCAGAAACGCATCTGACAGCACAGCTCAGTATACATAGGAGGTGTAGTGTACTCACACAAGCCTGAATGTGCACGTGTATGCATGCTGCGCACACGGACTCATCGTGCTGGGACACTAGGAACTTGTGTTTCTCTAGGACAACATGTGTAAAATGTGTAAAACACAGTCCACGGAGCTTACCATCTCTTGGAAACGTCATTAATGGATACTCTAAGGCGAAGGCAGTGGGAATTACAGCAGGCTCAGTCAACAGCTCTGCAGGAGCTTAGAGACCACAGAGCCAGATGCAGATGGAAAGCTTCTGCCTGGGAATGTTGGCTGGGGACCCAAACCTTCACGTTCTCAAAGGTCAGACAGCAATCAAGGGGCACTGGCAGTCCCTCCCAGGCACTTAGCTTTGAAACAACACATCAGACTTGAGTGGTCATTCAAATAAGACTTGGCTTTCAATTTTCTGGACCCATCAGGCAAATATACTGCCTGCACTTAAGGGGCTTTTAGTCCTGAGGATACTGTTGGAAGGTACGGGCTTTTAGGCATCAACTTGATGCTCTTGTTCATTCCCAATGCATCTCTTGTTGCTGGCTGACCTTGCAGCCACAACCTGCAGAGGCCTGACCTCTGGACTCTTCTGACATTTCTTAAATTGCCCCTGGGGATAAGTCATGTCATGTTAACTAGACTTAAGAGGAAATTAGGGGTTTGTCTTCCAAATGGTCTGTCCCTGTGATAGTTCAACATTTTAGAGTTGCAAGTGGCCTTAAAGGCCTCATCAATAAAGTGAGGCAGGTCTGCTCTGTAACATCATATAACTGGTTTGAATGATCATGCTCACCGAATATTCCAGCTGTATATGCTGGGACATTAGAGAGTAACATGGCTAAGAATTGAGGTCCTCCACACTGCCATCCTAACTGTTCAGAGTTGGTGAGTTTGCAATGCCTCATCCATCTAGGAGGCATGGCTGACTGCAAGAAGAGAGCTAATAGGTCCCTGCACATTCGCACACTGTGCCACGAGGCCCCCTCTGCTCCTCTTACACACTGTCAGCTGCAGCAGATTAGCCTTGGGTTCTTTTGACTCCTAACCACTAAACTCCTTGTGAAGAAAGGCAAACCTCTGTCCAGGATTGGACAGGACCTCAGGAAACATGTGCTCACTTCAGCTACTGAGTTACTCAGAAACCCAACAGATGCCAATCATTCAAAGGCTTTTCCTGCAAGAGGTGAAAATGCCCTTTCACATGATGCATATCAGTTATATGAACCCAGTTGGAGCCAAAATGGTAAAAGCCAAGGGTGTGATGTGTCGAAGAGATGGTGCAGAGTCACATGGGAAAAGCTGTGTCTAGGCAGCAACCTGTTTTGGAAAGTTTCTTATTCTTTGTTCTTTCCTGTTTTATGTCAGGCACAAAATTAACCATCACTGTTCCTATCTATTATGCATGTAACATATACCATGCTGAGAACTTTCCATGCATTACATCATTTAATCCTTCAACAATTGATAATATTTTTTATGCCCATTTTAATTCAGCACAAGAAAAGTAAAGCCCAGGGAAATAAAGAAAATGACTGAAGTTCACTCCTAGAAATTAGTTTGACTATCAGTATGTGTGTGACTTGAAGACTCTGAACTATTGTCTCTGGCAGAAGGTAAGGTAAGAGAAGAGTCATTTGTGGAGAAATTAATGCAGTGTGTTGAGTCACAGCTGTTATTTAATTGGTATATGCAGTGCTAATATGGAGCAGTAACACATGGGCTTAGTGCATGGATGTGGGTTTGAAATGCTACCCAAGGAAGCAGAATCCATAACCTCCAGGGCTCTTTTTATACTCATGACTTACTTTTTTGTCTGTTTAAAAGAACGATCAGCATTCCCTCCAGTGATAACTACTAAATCTCCAAATTACCATTTGCTGTGATTAAATTTTATTTCAAAACAACTTTTACAACATTTGTAAGTAATTTTGTTCTTAGAGTATAATTTGAATAACTCTGCTCCAGGGTTATAATAAAGTCATTAATATGTCAGAGCCGTTTTGAGCAGGATTCGATTTATTGCCTCTATAAACAATAAAGTTAAACATGGGGAACTTGGAGGAAAATTATAAGATGCATTAATTTTTTCACTATATGGAAGGCAAGATGTCAACTTTGCCACAGTTACCTGTCAGATTTAACATGTTAGGGAGTCATGATCGGGTTACTTACTCCTCTGGCAGGAGGTAGGGGTCTAGCACAGGTGGGCTGGGAGAGGACATCTTTGTCAGGGCCATGATGTGCTCGAAGGTGATGTCGGTCTGGGTGCCTGTATCCACCAAATGCGACTCCGCGGGAAGGGTGAACATCTTGGTCCGAGGTGTCCTCCTTAACACCTGTACCACAATGGGCTCCTTAGCTGTCTTAAAAGCTTCCACAGCCTGGTCATGAGTTGCTCTGGATAAATCTTTACCGTTGACCTGTTGACAAAGATTTAAGGTTGGATGGGTTACAATTAAGTAGTAACTGGAAAGGTAGATACATATCTTGAGTGCTTTTGGGAAGAAAACAGCCAAATGGAAGATGCGGAGGTGTCAGAGAACTTCAATTCTCTATGTTCTGGTTTCCCAAAGAATGCCTGGTGGGCAGGGGGTGAGCCTGGAGGTATACAGATCTGACATTAAATAATAAATCTCACAGCAGGGAAGTCTTGGCTTCCTAGTGGAATGTCTTTAATGCAATTTCATCACTTGCTAATCTTGCCTGTGAAAGAGAAGACCTGCCTCAGGCTCCCAGCCTTTATCAGGCAATAATAGCTAACTAGAAATTAATTACATTGTTATGTTCTCATGGTGTGTATTTCTCCAGTTTTTGTCAGATGATACTAGTCTTCCTTTTATGGAAGTAATATGCAGTTTCCTCCTAAGTTTCATTCATTTGCTTTTCCTTAAAAAGGCCACTGAAAACAGTAAGTAAATGATAGTACTCTATTGGTTATAAATGGATGCAGCAAACATTATAGAGAAGAAATGCAAAATGTCTAAGGACAATAGCAGGCTGAATTGCTGCTTTCTTTCCCACTATGTACAGTGCTTTGCAGTTAGTGCTGCAGCACCAAAACCTGTATTTAGCCTGAAGTCTACTACATGATTTCAATGAAAATTCTCCTCATTGTCCTGGGAAGAGGGCAGGTCCAAAAGTATGTGCACTTTTTTCCTCTACAGCCTCTCATAAGTCACATGTGATAACATTAGCTCCTGGTGGGTCAGAACATGGGATGCTATGTCCAGAATTCTGCCAGTGGTACAGTCAATGCTAAATCAACAGAGCTCGATCTGCAGAACCACCTTATACAAGATAAAACAGAAACCAGAATCTTATATCTAGAACGTGAAGCCATTCTAAGCATCATGCACATCTAATAATCTGTTCTCCTCCAGCAAATACAGTATGTGCAGACAGTTGCTGACACTGTATGATCAGGTATATGAAGCTTGTCAGACCCCAAAATATTTTTTTTTTATTATCCATGTATTAGGTTGGTTTTTAAAAATCAAATTTAAAATGCTGGGCATATAAATGACATTCCACAGAATATATGGCTGCATAAGCTCCCTAACCTTTCAGATCTTCTGAGGAGGATACTGCCTCATTCTAACAGCTTCACATGGGAGGTGCTGAGTTTGAATGTGGTAAATTGACGGTCCATTCTTTAAATACGCATGCATTAGCATTTATTTATAAAGGCCAAAATGTGCAAGAAACCATAGCAGGCCCCTGCCTGGCATAGTTTCCCACTTCCTATTCATGTCATAGCACGCTGACAGTTACTCCACGCTCTGAAGTGGGGTGCTTTGATTTCTCTTTGTCCAAGCAGAATAGGAGCATTGATTGTGTCACTTTTTCCCCCCATCCTTTCCCTGTGAACACCTCTTAGGTTGAAGTATCTTGTGAGTAACTAACTGTTGGGTTGGGAACTAGACATCAGATTTTTTCCTGTAATGAAGCTCATATGAGTCACTGGAGTTAATTAATGATTGGGATTCAATCCACTTTAAGTAATTTACTTGCATCATAAGGGAGGTGGATAGAAGAAAAACTCTGGGTTACCAAAGGACTCAAGTGTGTAGGTAAATAAGGGAATATCTGTGTCACCAAACCTAATCCCCTACCCTAGAGGATGGAGCCCAGATGGATTCAACCTACAGCTGTCTTTATGCCTCCTCTTTTGAAAAAAGAATAAAAAGACACAAAAGAATCCTTCCTAGGTTTCCAAACCCGATTCCCACTATGACTCCTTCCTTGCTTAGAGCCCAGAGCACCTAGGGCTTGGGCTATGTGGGAATGAAGGGTAAGTGGGTAGATAAAAAGCAACTGAGTAATTCATGCCCAGGCAGAACAATGAGAGTCATGTTTTCCATTAATATGTGATACTGGGAATCAAGTACAGGGGTGAGTAGCCCCGATCCAAAATGCTGGACTGCAAAGTGCTTAAGATTTTAGATTAAAAAAAGAAAAATTGAAGTATTTGCATAAGACTTTTCTTCAGTGTAAAATCTGAAAGCCAAAATGCTCTAAAATCTGAAACTCTTGAGTCACATTGCTCAAAAATTCTTGGTTTTAGAGCACTTCAGAATTAGGGATGCTCAACCTGTAATACAATAGTAAATCAATGCCACTTGTAGCACCCTTAAGACATGTGGGTGTTGCCAATGGCAATTAGTCACCTTGCAACGCTTGGTATTCACTGGGGACGGCTTGGACCAGAGCGTTGACTCACAGTGAACTCACACATCAAGATTTTTTGAAGAAAACAAAAACAAAAACAAACTTCCTTTGCATATAATTAACAGGACTTTGCAAAAAGGGAACAAATGTGGGATTTTTCTTTTATGATGCAGTATCTACTCTTCAACTTTCAGTTCTTTTCAAAAGAAACACATAGCTAAGTGAATAGAAGGAAGAGAATCAGACTTCAGGAGTCTTTCAGTTGTGTCTAACAGAGGAATTCATCCTGCAGGTCTGTACTTTTTACACACACAATGAGGTCTCTCAGACACCACACAGGTGATGTCAGCTGCCTGGTCCGTGAGGATCCCTCCCTGCTGCTGCTTCCTCTCTGTGAGGACAGCTCTTGTGTGGTTCCTTTCTGTCAGATCAGGCATCTTCCTGTCTGGGGGAAGGGCACATGAGGTGGGATTTTGATTGGATTTAGTATATCAAAAGGCTAAATTTATTCCTTCTGCTTAGTGATGCATTTGGGCATGGGGGTGCTATGTAATTCCATCTGACAGGTTGAGATGGGGAACTGACTAGGGAGCTTGAAATTTAAGTTCATTCTTTAATTTTATTAGTATGTGTTTGCAGTACATGATTACATTTATCGTGGGTGTTTAGTACACTACATAATACATCTTAATTCTTTTTTATCCCTTTCCCCACCCTTCATCTCTTGGTCATCTTTCCTTTTGCAAAATATCTATGTCCCTGTTTCTATTATCTTTTATTTTGCTTTTCAATTTACTTAAAGTTTCTCATATAAGAAAAACCATTTAAGCTTGTGTGTCTGATTTATTTCACTTGATATTACAGTTTCAAGGTGCATCCATTTTCCTACAAATGACTCAAGTTTATCTTTCTTTATGGCAGAGTAATACTCCATTGTGTATAAATGCCACATTTTCTGTTGCATCTGTTGATGGACATAAAGACTACTTCCAAGATTCAGCTATTATGAATTGTGGTGCTATAAACATAAATATGCAGGTATTATTATAATATGATAATTTGAACTCTCCTGGGAGGAGACTTAGAAGGAGAATAGTTGGATCAAATGGAATTTGAATGAGGCATCTCTGCACTGACTCCTAACAACAACTGGAGGTAGAGGTGGCCCTTTTTGGACTTGGGGCAAGTCATTTGTATGCATTTCATGTACTTGTTAACAGTAGCTTAGGACCAGGTATGGAACCAGCTTTAGAGATCAAGTTAACACACTGAACAGGGCAAGGCAGAAAAATGGGAGAATGGGGGTCTCTGGTGATATCATTGCATGAGTGAACTAACCAAGTTTAGAATCTCTTACTGCTATAAAGATTTCATGTCACATTTGACTATGTACTTCATATACTTCAAGTCATTTGATTTAGGTCTTAACTACTCACAGTCCAAAACATCTTCAGCAGTGTAAACACCACGCAGACATACGGTGCAATTAGGCACAATTACAGTTTTTCAATTTTTCCTAAAGACTTGCTTATATCTGTATAAAAGAGTTAGCGAAAATGCGTCTCTGATTAGAGGTTCATCTTAATCAGCTCACTTTTTTAGTGATGGAAACTACTAATTTCCTTTTATAGATTTTTACAAACCAATGTGAGCACCACTGCCAACATTTGAATGATACTACAAAATGATGTATCCAGGACCCACTCGGATCAGTGTAAACCAAGATTTCCAAGGGCAAGTAGCTTCCCAGGTCACGCTTCACTCAATGACAACCTTGGGTATTATTAAAGGCACTGATGTAGTAACATCCTGTCTGGGTTACTTTCTCTTATTGCTGAGACAAAATACTCAATGCCCAAAATTAAGAAAGGAAAGGTTTATTTAGCTCAGAGTTTGTGGAGGTATTAGTCCATAATCAGCTGGCTCTGAGGTGGGGTGGCATGGCAGAGGGGCAACAGTTCAAGGCAGCAGAAGACAGCAAAAGCAACAAGAGCAAAAGAAACAGGGGAGAGCAAGCCTCTTTTTCTCATTTATAATGGAAGCAGGCCACTCCACCCCCACTCCTGGGCAGGTGTAGCACTCACACCATCTCGGTGCCCTCCTCTTGCACAGGCTGAGGATGTTTACAAAGTGAGGGCCCTGGCTCCCTGCTGAGTCACTTAAACTTCTAAACTTCTCAAGTTGACACAATGTAGCAATCATTGCACACCATAGCATCTTCCTGCTTGTACCCTGGGGGGAAAAGAGGGTATGGGACTTTGGGTAACAGAAATGCCCTTTAAGACATTCAAGGATATTATGTGTGCTATGGCTCGTTTCCATAGGAAGGGGTTTCTGACAACTGTGCCAGAGGGAGTAATTTCAGCAGCCTAGTGACATGCACTTTGCCATCACACACAGTTCAAGTAATAAACTCCACAAACCAGGTGACCTCTTTGTTTCTTACAGCTCAGGGATGGAGTGACAAAGGATAGCAACTTTAAGATCTGGCCAGGATTGGAATTCTAGCTCTGGGAAATCTAACTGTCCTCTCTCAGTCTGTTTCCTCATCTGCAAAATAAATAAAATTATAGTGTGATACTCCTTAGGGCTATGGTAAAGTTTAAGTAAGATAAGATACTTATACTGCCTAACATGCCAGTAATAAAAATGTACTAAGAGACCAGTGCTAGGGGAGATTCTGTACCAGAATTGTCATATTATCCCAGAAAAATACATTCTGGAAATAAAAGAAGCAAATTCCAGCCTAGCAAGCTGGTTTTGAGACATTTGTGTTCAGAAAGGCTTCAGATTCACTGCACAACTGTGTTCCCAGTGACCAAAATATATAAGAATATTTTTAGTTCTTGACTTGGAATTCTTAGGGATGGAGTGGGGGTTGCTACAGATAAATTTTACAGGACTTGACCTCTGTCACAAAAGCTCCTTGACAAGGTATTTGAGGGATCATTACATACTCTTAAAAGACGATGAGACAAGGCGGAAGTTTACTATCCTAGACGATCCATTTTTGCAGCCAAATTTGTTTTGAATTACCTTGTGCGCATAACACTTATTACACTGTCATCTCGGAATCCCATCACCGGGAGACGGAGCGAGGTGATGACTCGGGTGCACGATGCCAGCCAACCGACAATGACAACCTTTATTCCCAGGATTAGCATCGCAGCCACATTACACGAAACGGCGCTGATGATGACTGCGATTATAGACAGGATGCGCATCCAGTGACGTTTGGCCCGGTCAAATTAAATATCATTAACTCGCCCAATTGAGCAGATTGCCTTTAAAACAGTTTATGCAGCTCTAAAACCAAGTAAATGGAATGTTTTGGAATAAGAAATGCTGATTGCAAACTTTATCTTTATTATAAATTAAATGCCTAAGTTATTCACCTAAGGCTCTGGGTGGTCTCCTGGGACTGAGGTGCAATTATGGTGAAAATCCAATCAGTTAGTCTCAAGGCAAACAACACTGCCGCAAATATGACGTGACACTAAGGAACTTTAGAGAGGTCCTTTAGCATAAGGTCTCCCGCCGCAAGCCAGATAGTTATGCTGAGGGCATAGAACGCTTCCTTTCTGGTTGCATTTCAACTGTTGCCTTTGAGGGTCTTAAGGCTGTCTTTTCCACAGTCGGTCCTGAGAACTAATATGGAGTTGGTGGGTATTTCATTTGGGGGTGAAATTTATTTACTGTGGCAATATGGTGAGACTAGTTTCCCTCTTGGCTTCTGGAAGAATCTGCTAGAGTAAAGTGAACTTTTGGGAGCCATTCGAGAAGTCCAGGGAATGCACAGTGAGGGGCTGGGATTCACATCTCATAAGGAACCTGACAGGCGTGGTCCACTGCTCTGATAGACACCCAGGCTAGAGCTCTAGCTGTGCCTGTAACCCAGAAAGGTGCTCAGTTTTCACTGTCTTACCTAGAAGTACCACTGGATGCTACTTTCACAGTGTCACCTTCAACCCCTACAAGCCCAAACAGCTTTCAAAGTTTTCTGTAACTTGATTGCAAGTATTTTAAAATGTAACATTTGGAGATGACACACCATGTGCTCTCCAATTTACATAATGAGTATTTATGAGAGACATTTGGTGTCTGAGGATCGACGTATCACAATCACCTCTGTTTTCTATTACATGTTCGAATGACCTCAGTATAAAATGCTAATGCAATTTTAAATTCAGCCTACTATAAATTGTGCCCATGGCTAAAATCCAACTTTTATAGGGATCGTTTAATTAAATATAGGGGCAGTGATTTCATTCTGTAAAATATCACACCTATGTTTTCAAACTAATTAAAACTTAGATTCCACTGGAAGCTATAGATGATGATAAACCACACGGAGAAAAGTAAAAGGTTTAGGGCCCTGATATAGGTTGGATTAAAAAAATCTATTTTCATTTAGAAACCTCCCGGGTGTCTTAATTTATTTCAAATTTATGTTCTGCTCTAGGGCCTGATAAAGGGAAGGCAACTTATCTACAGTGTGGGTATGAAGGCGGTTAAGAAGGGATATGAGTCTTAGTGAACAAATGGTGTTTAAGTGCTATAATGCTAAGTATGGTTCTTCCCTTTGGAGATTTGTATTTGTAAACAGACCACATTCACAAAGATTTCAGATCTTATGCAGTAAAGCCTTGAACCTGTATAGGTATCTTGGTTCTAATAGGGACCTCGGTGGAGTGTGTCCATGAGAATTCCTAAATGTATCCTGATGGTATTTCCACTACTGCACGATCCTCCTTTCCTCAAGACTAGATGACCTGCACAGAGGATTTTGTAGCCTGGGTAATTTTCTTAAAGGAGTTTTCCTTGTGTCTAATTCAAGTATCTCACACTTTAAAATTCTTTATCTTTTCCCTAAAAATAGAATATATGTGACTACCAGCCTCTGAATTATAAAATAGCTTCTATTTCTTTAAGACATCATTTAAAAACCATATGTATACTTATTTTTAAAAAGTATTAAAACATTATAAAATGTTTTCTTCTCAAATACCAACTCCTTCTTAATCAGCATCTTGGAAGTCTTGATGTTATCACCATGAAATTTCATTTTAAGCAACAGCATCACATATCCATTAAACTTAAGTATATTTAGTGAGTATGTACCTCAAAATTGATGTGCACAATTTTACACCATCTTAAAACAGGAGCCCAACATAACATAGGAAATGCATTGTGAGTGTTTGGAGACATGGCATTTCTAAAGCCATATCCCACTATGTTCGCCTTTGGAATCTGAGTGACTTCTCTAGAAAAAAATACACACATACTTAATACGAAGTATTTCTGATCTTAAATGTATACAGAACCATTTGTCAGTATGATCACAACAGTATTAAGTATCTTCTACCTTATGGAAATCAGAAAGAATGAGGTTCAGAAAGGTCTTGTGTATTCACCAAAGAACATGGTGGCCATGACCCAGTTCTTCTGTCAAGTCAGGGTTCTGAACTGCAGGTGACGAGGTGAGGCCTCTTCAAGTGAGAAAAGACACCTCCCTCCCACAATCCAAGGACAGGAAGGAGACAAGAAATAGCACATTTACAGACCTCAAAGGAAATGCAAATTGCTTTTTTTTCTTGGTCAGTTGACTCTGTCTGTCTCCCTCTCTCACTCCTCTATATGACCACTGCTCAGGTTGTGTAGGCTGTGCAGGGAGCTAAGCACTCAGGCAAGGCGGTGAAAAGAGTGGTAGGAAGGTGGGCTTCAGTGGTATCCCCCAGAGAAAAGGGGCAGAGGTGCCAGCAGGGCTGGCAGAGGTCCAGGCCAGGAGTAAATGGCACGGAAAGCCCAAGATGATCTGAGCTCCGGGGTGCTCAGGGACCCCGTGGCCACACCAGGAGTCTGAGCAAGGAGTCCTGCTGAGTATGTCCAGACTGAACGGTCCCTGGAAGCAGGGATCTGCTGCTTGGAGCCCAGTGCCCACCTTGCTGTCTGATGAGTGCTCTGCACACAGTTGGTGGTGTGAGGGTTTCTAATCTGTCACCCACAATGAAGCCAAATGCACTTTCTTCCCTGTTCAAGATTCCTGTGGCTCTTACCTGCATGGAGATGCAGGTTACACGCATGGCGTAGACAATCACATACTTCTGCATGCATCAATTTCACTGAATTCAATGACCCTTTGGGGTTATCTTGTACTGTAAACGCATATGTAGACACACACGGAGAGAGGAAGGCTTGGTTAGGTGTTTGCAAGTATCCTACCTAGAACTTCATGAAAACTTTTCTATTCTATCACTTCCATCTCCCTGCTGCAACCTTGCTGTTGGTCTCATAAATGTCTTGTATAAACTTTTATATATTACATGTTTTGCTCAGAGACCAAAGGGCTGGCTAACATAACACATCTATCTTCAATCCTCTGATTACTAAAGACTTGTTGCAGGATTCCTCCACCTACAAAACTGTGGCCACATGGAATTGGAAAGAATGTTAAAAAGTGTGTTTAAATGATGTTTTATGTCACCAGTGATTTTAAGCTTCAAAATTAGGACAGACCCTCCAGGATGCAGGCGTTTCGTGCCAAGCAAAGTCCACTGGCAGAGTTGAAGGCTACCTCTCGCTTTAGGGTTTCTGTGTCACCTTGAGCAGGTTATGTACCTGGTGGTGCCTTAGTTTACTTATTTGTAAAGTGGCAAGAAGCGGATCACCAGGTAGACCACAGACTGAGGTTCTGCAGAGAAACTCCTTAGGGGTCGCATCCTGGAGCACAGTGAATGCTCCACACGTGTTAATTACTTACAAACCTCAATGATTTCACACCTTGCTAGTAAACCCACTTGGCCAGACGATGATACAGGGTGAGGGGACAAAGTCTCAGTCACATGGGGCAAGAGTGGGCGCATTACTGGGATTCTGGTTGTACACACAGGAGTTTAAATCCTGTGATGCCACTTGGCTCTACCTCTGTGTGCCTCAGTGTCCTCAACCCAAAATGGTGAACATTTAGCTACATACCTCGTAGGTAGCAACTCCCTGATGTAATTAAAACAGTGCTCTTGGCACAGCGACTGATGCCAGCTGCTATTACAACGGTACAGACTTGGGTGAGTGACTTAGTCCCTTCCTGGGCCTCGAGGCTGTGAGGGCTCGCTGCAGAGAGGCCAGTGCTGAGCCAGGCTCCATCACCACCAGCGGCACCTTTTACAGGGATGCCTAGCCCACACCTGGGCTCCTGAATATTCCAGTCACCAGATTTCAGTAAAAACCATGCTCTAAATATGTACATAAGAAAACCCATGGAAAACACTTCAGACTACACTCATGTCTATGGGAGGGAGGCCGTTGCTGGGACCCGGGACCCATCTCGGGATATGGCTTTCAGAACTTCACTCACTGGCTGTCTGCTCTGTCAGGCCCTGTGCTCAGTGCTGTACATATCCTTATTCATGGTGCAAGACCCATGGTGAGACAGGTGAGAGTCTTTCTGCTTCTCAGGGAGGAACTAAAAGCCCATGAAGCTAAGCCGCTTCCTGGAAGGCACACAGATTATAGAAGTAGAGATGAACTTTGAAGCAGGACTACTAATTTTGAAAGCTGGTGTTCCAGTTGCTGGGCTTCATGGTTGGCGGTGCCTTTTTCTGACCCGAGCCGGGACGCCTGGGGAGTGTGGGGGTGAGTAGCTAATGTCCTGATCCCTGGGTGTGAGGGTGTCATGGACAGGAGCAGTCATCAGCAGTGTGGAGCAGCAGGCCCCAGACAAGGAGCCGGTGCTCCACTGAGAACAAAGCTTCTCATCAACGGAGGGCAGCTTTCTGTCCCCGCCATGGTGCGGGCGTGCGGGCTCTGCCACACACGCCAGGTGGCCAAGGCTCCTGATTCCTTCAGGGTCTCACCTTGGTCATAGCACTGTGTTTCATAAGTAGAGTCAAGAAAACATGAACACTGGACCCTCTCCATCTGTCTGACCTCCTTCACTGCAGAGCAGGTGGCAGAGGGAAATCTAATGTTTCCTGTCAATCGGTTTCTTACTAAGCTCTTTCATCCCCTTATCATATTTCAGTGTTTGCCCTCCAAATGTCCTGCAGGCACTCTGTAAACCTCTGTGCTGGAACACTACTTGAAATAGTTATAATTAGGACAAAGGTGCTGTCAGTCATTTGTTAAAACAGAAAGCAAGGAAGAGCATGCATTTTTTGATGGCTTTGAATATTCAAGAGAAACAGGAACCCAGAAAGCAAATTTTGAAAAAAAGTTTACTGGATATAATGTCCCAAGTTCTTTCTTCTTCTCTTTAGATAATGAAATTTCCTAAGTATCCTTAAATGACACAAAGGTCAGGTAAGACAGCAATGAACATGAGCAAAAACAAACAAACCCCAAAAACAAAAAAACAAAGAACAAAAAATAAAACAAAACAAAAAACCCCAAAGCTAAAGCTGATGCACATAAAGAGAACTTCCTGGCTTTTGTGGATTTGTGCCTCAAAATCTTGGTGTCACCTAAACAATAGGCATTGTTTTTTGTTCTTTGTTTTCTATCCAAAGAAATGCAGTTTTGATGCATACCACTTAGATCAAAACTATTTTTGGCTTCCACATAGCTAGCTATCTCAGCCTGAGATTTACAGACCATGTGGTGAGACTTTCATTGAAATGAGTATGACAGGATCCTGGAAATAAATGCTGCAAATAGTAAACCCTAATCTCAGCAGTTCACACACACACACACACACACACACACACACACACACACATGACTTCAATTTTGAGATAAGAGGAGAGTGGAGAGCCAGCTGGACCTGGAAGACACACGTTCAGGTGTGCACCCTCTTGGAGACGGGACTCACTGCTTGGCTGCTGTGCAGATGTGGTGTGGACCTGTCAGAGCAGAGAGGGGCTGGGCAAGTGGGGCCCTCTCAGCCGCCACTGGGCACACTGCATTTTCACCGGAAGCTGAGACTTGAGAGGGTCAGTTCAGTGCCTAAGAGTTATTAACGATTCAATAGCAGTTTGAGGAACTTAAACTCAGTCTCCAGACACAGCTTCTCTGATACGTTAGAATACTTGCTGACGTTGGAACATCAAGGTAAAATAAACACAAACTTCAAAGTTCACAAACTTGAGATGAACAAGGACCGAGGTTTGGGCTCACTGCTCTGCAGTACGTGACAATGTGACTGCAGTGGTCGCTGTTTCTGGGGGGAATCCTTTTGGGGACCTGTGCCTGGGAGGACACCATGCCACCACCTGCTCTTTTTTTTATTTTTTTATTTTTTGAGTATGAGATTGAACCTAGGACCTTTGCACTGAGCTACTTCCATGGCTGCCCCCTTTATGAAAATTAATTATGAGACAGGGTGTCATGCTAAGTCACTAAATTGCCCAAGCTGAGGCTGAACTTGTGATCCTCCTGCCTCAGCCTCCCAGAATGCTAGAATCACCAGTGTGTCTTGTTTACCTGTCCTTTTTGCCTCAGTTTGAGGAACTACTCATTGCTGGAAGCTTTGCTTCCTAAGCCTCTGAAATTGTTCACTTTTGTCCATCCTGAGATTAGACTGTGTAAGAACAATAGTTTATTCTGCTGATTGGTTAGAAGAGCCAGAAAGTCTTGGATTACAATGCCTCTCAGCTCAATGGGACACATATTCTATACGCTTCTAAAACACTTTGCTCTTCACATGAACTGTCTCATACCATTGCTTTAGATGTATTTTAAAAATCCAAACTACATATTTGTGAACCGTCTACATTTGGAGATTTAATTTCTGGTGTACACCAGTGGTTCAAAGTGATATTATGACTTGGTAATTTTCAGCCTTTGCATTTTGAAGATTTTAATAATCTTCTCCATCTTCTTTCTCCCCATGAGGAAGACTACAGAATTCAAGCCTACAGTAGTAGGAAAAGCATTGCTGCTCAGGCTTCTAAGTGATGGACCAAATTCTACTGACTTATGGCAATACAAGGGGTGATCAAAATATACAGTGAATATTAAATTAAAAAAAACTTATTGCAGTAAAAGATGCATTGCCAAGAATGATAGACTAGGTATGTTTTTAAATGTGTGGGGGTATTGTGAGGGAGATTAATGGCAATGTGTATCTTACTGTAATAAAATTTTAAATTTAAACATCCGCTGTACTTTTGATCATCCCTTGATCAAACATTTACAGAAATTCCTGACAAATAAAGACATTACAGTATGTCCTCTTCCCACTCAGTCACTAGATCTGGCATCACGTGACTTCTGGCTCTTCCCCAAAGTCAAAATGATCACAAAAGATAAGCATTTTGAATCCATTCAGGACATTGAGGCAGCCACAACAGCACAACTAATGACACTTATGAAAGAAGACTTCTAGAACTGCCTCAGAAAGTGGCACAAACAATGGGACGAGTGTGTTTCAGGTGACAGGCGACGAAGATTATTTAGTGATGCTCTGAGCGGGTTTGGGCCAGGTCATCACTTATCTGGCTGACATACAAAGTAAAAGCACAAAACTTAATTTGTGTTTGTTTTGAAACCTGAAAAAATTCTGTATTTTTAATTAAAAATTATTGTTCATTTTGGTGGGGAAAATTTAGGCTAGGGGAGAAAATATTTGCCTATTTTCTGCTGTGCTAAGATACTGTTTCTAAATTTAAATGAAATGTCTAAAGGAAAAAAGTCCTCTGCCCTATCAGCTCAAAATCCATTTGTAATGTGTATGACTATTCATTTAGGAGGGCTTGCACACAATAAAAACCTGGATGTATCTTGACTGAATTGCAAAAATATTCATAGTTTTCTGAAACCTTTCCTTGAGACCAGATATAACTTTTATCAACAGAATGTATACATATTTCAGTGGTGACAACTTAGAATTTAATCACCTAATGGTCACCATGAGAAATTAATGCATAATTCTGGAAAATATTGGCTTTGCAGCAACAACCAATGAGAGTGAATGGGAATGGCTGAGCCTGGAGACAACATTGGGGGAAGATTTAGAACCATTATGAATCAAAAATAAACTTAACTTTATACTTCTTTCTCAAAGATTTATAAATGTGGCTCACAAATGGCACAAAAAGAATAATGATGACATCCTAAGATATTTATCACTGGTAAAATAGGAAATCAAATGACTCGTTCACTGGACTTCACAGACATGTAGGGTTTTAAAGTATGACCATATTATAATAATTGATCCTTGCATTTTTGTGATTAAATTTTGGAAAATGAGAATGGTGAAATAATTCCTTACTTTAGCAGCAAAGAACATATAGCTTACAGGAGTCCTGTGATAGGTTTGTTGAACTAAGCTGAAACTAAGAAAGATGTAAAGGAAAGTGTGTACTGGGCTAAAAACACAAGACTCCTTCATATGTGCACCAGCTGAGAAATACTGGAAACCAAATGATACACAGAATAGTATACACCTCTCTAAAGAAACCGCAGATCCTTTCTTGGTTTCAGTTTTTTCAACTGAAGAATTACCTTGGACTTCTTGTGTGGCAGAAGCCTCATCAGCCTGGTACCTAAGGCCCTCCTGGACTTATCCAGATGCCCCACACCTCACTTCCTGTGAATCTTTACAGGCTCTCTAGATGCAATCCCACAATCCTCTACCCAATAATCTTGTCACATCCTGGAAGTTGGACTTAAACCCCACATCCTTCCTTACCCTGTGGAGACTCAGTTAAAACTTCCTCACTTCACTTTGTAGCTCTCAGAGTGAGTTACACAGTCGCATCACCCATCCCCACAACTCTCAGTCCAGCAGAAGATGTAGGTGAGATGGACACCTTGTGTACAGTTTAGGTGACTAATCTTGGCACTGTTTCAGAAAGGTGACTAATCTTGGCAATGTGGTTTAGGTGACTAATCTTGGCAATCTATGGTCAAATTATTAGAGAATTATAGTTGTAAAGCTAGAAAGGGTTGCTTTTGTGAAAGGAAGGAGAATGTAATAGTTTACAGGGGTCAGGAGGTAGCGTGTGGACTGAATCCCTATGACAGAAAAATCTGCAGCATTTTCTAAGATGATTTATTAGACATGGGTAGAATTTGCTAGAAACCTACCAGGAGGAAATCATCTGGGAAAGAATTAATGAACCAAACAAAACACTTGATAATGCAATTAGAGTCTGAGGAAAATGTAGGGGTTTATGAGAGGTGGGGGAACGTGCACACATGAGCTTGATTATGTATTTCCCAACGCAGGCTGGGAAAACAATGTAACAAACGTTTTCAAGAGTAATCAGAGGGTAGAGGATGATGATGGGAGTGACATTTACGTTCTGATGCCACTGGATAGTTAGCGACTGTGCCTAGCTGGGTGGAAATGTGCTTGCAGCTCTGTTTCAGCAAAGTGCAGTTGGGTCTGTGAGAAAGCTGTGAGATTGCCGAGGGCAAAAATACAGACCCTGTCACTAGAAATGGCAGACAGTGGCCACAGGAGCACGGAGTGTTGCTTCAGGCAACAGTGAAATTTCCCCTGCTTTTGTTTGGGTCTGGGATTTTTCCTTTAAATCTTTTCTTAGTTGAGTTTGAAATCAACAGTGTATGAAGCTCTTCAAGCTTTTCCTGAACTTCATTTCATGGACTGCTATGGATGAGCTCATTGCAAAGTGGATTCCAAATGGCGCCATGCGCTGAGTGTGTCTAGGGGAAATTTCTGGCCGTATACTTGTCCTAACTGTTGTCCCGGGCTTTGTAGACAAATTATATCTGAGTATGACATGTGCTAGCTCTTATCTATATGAATGTATAAGTCTAAATATAGATGCATTTTACATTTAGAACTGGAAAATGCATGTTCCCTTTATGAGTTTGGAGAGGATGTGGTTAATATTTTCACTGTCTTTGCTAGACACTTCTTCCTTTAAATATACACTACAGAGTCTATACCACTATCTACACAGCACTTTTAGGTTTCCCTAAGTGTTTTCATATGATCCAGCTGGATGGCTATTTGTCAATCTTGGATCACCCCCTGGTGACAGAGCCCCCTCTGGACAAAATGTCATAGGAGATATATGCACATTACAGTATTCATAATGAATGCTTTCTCTCTAAATCTACTAGTCTTCCTGCCCTGGGGCCTCAGCCTGGCTGACGCAGCCTGGTCCATGTTCCCATGGCTTGGGAAGCCCAGCTTGGTCACCACAACTGGGTTGTGGTCTCTAAGTGATAACATCAGCCAGTGCTGCCACTGGTACATTTTTATTTACACGGTAACATGGTGAATGTTTCTCTCTCTGGGTAGAAAGCACCACAAGGACCACTGCAGTATGAGCAGTGGCTGTCCCCATCTGGCATGTCCCCAATAAAGAACTTGAACAAATGGCTGAATCACAGCATTTCTCCAATGTACTGTGTATTTCCACCTTTGCATATTTAAGTCTTGGTCTTTCATACTTTTCCTCCTGAGAGCTCTGTTCTCCATGGTTTAAGGAAATGACTTAGCACCAATGATACCCAAGGATGTCCATGTTGGTTGGTCTTTCTGGATCTATAACTGCCTTTTTACCCCTACCCCCGGACACTGTCAATGCATAAATTTGGAACCAATTTTGGAAGCTTTGCTGCCTCCACCTTTTCTAGAAATGCACAGGTCCCAGTTATAGCACACTCACACATACGTACATTAACCCCCACTCACACATTTCAACACTCTAGGACAGTGGTGGCAAACCATGTGTTCTGTGTTTTTCTTTTAAGACAAAAGATGTTAAGGTATGAATTTTTTTTCTAACTTGAAACCTCAGTATTCAGGTTTTATTGCAGCACTGGCACTCTGTGATAAGTATGTGAGTTTTGACTTGCAGCTTGGTACCCAGTCTCCTAAAAAGGTTCACTATGACTGCTCTAGGGAGAAGAGCATATTACAGTTTTTTAAAAGCAGAGGCTAAGGTTTAGAGGCCTTTCCATAACCACAAGAAGACCCCAAGTGTCCCCCTTTCAGAAAGGAGGCTCTGAGGAAAGGAGGGCTTCTGAACTAGCCCATAAACATTGCACCAGTGGCTTTCTGATTTCCCCTTAAGCATATGGTTTGGGGTATACTGTTGGCATTCAATAAATACTGCCCTTAGGACAACCAGTAGTTTGTAGACTGAGATTACCTGCAAATGAAATCCTTTTCTTGCTTTAAAATAAACACAAGGTGAACCTTCACTTGAATGAGGGCTCATGCTGATGCCTCAATTTAATATCCAAGTCTGCAAAACTGCCTCCAATTCACAGATGGGAACACTGAGCAGTATTTCTTGCTTGGGTCTTTTTGTGATGCTTCTGTAGTAGAACCAACCATATCCGATGGAGTCTTTATGCTAGGATGCAATTTAATTTCTTACCCATCTCTCTAGATGAAGCCCTTGGATGGCAGAGACTTTCCTTTCCATCTTGTGGTTGATGCCAGGAATCCTCAAAGCTGCCCCCTGTGTATATGGAAGGAATCCACACCAGGCCTGTCCTGGAGTTAGACAAACCTGTACTTGATCTTGTCTGTACCACTGATGAGCTGTGTGACCCTAGGTGAGTCAGCCAACTTCACTAACCCTCCACTGAGGCATCTGTAAAATGGGAATAACAAGAGTGCCTATGCTTTGAGGAGCTATGCGAGCATTACCTGGGAGTCTCTATGTAAGTCCCATCTGTAGGCATGAATATTGCAGGTAACACCCAACAGCTATCTATTATCACTCTAATGTGAGCATGAAAAACCCAGTTGCTGGAAAGACTCATCTGGGTCTTCACTGTCAATTGCAAAATAAAGATCACACTGTTGGAATTTTCTTCCCTTTGGATATTTCTTAACCAGGGTTGGATAGGGAGTAGAGTTGGTTCTGATACCTTATGACTAGTTGAGAAAAGAGATGCCCTGACTTCTTTATTCATTTTTCACTGATAGTTTCCTCCCTCCCTTCACCCCTTGAGGAACAGCCACCTCCTCCCAGGTTCCAATACATGGAGGAATTTAAATAAGAAGTTCAAATTTACTTCTGGAGAGAGAGAGATTAGACAGACACATGGAACAACCCAGATGTTAAGTACTGGAAGTTTCCAGATACCTTGCCCACCACTATAAATTGTAGATTTAGAAAGCTGATAGAGAGAAAAATGGAAACAGAGGTATCTCTTGTTAACAAATGATTCCAAAGAGGACCACATGGATGAATGTGTGGCATATGGGAGCTGGAATGTAAAATGTATAGTATATGCATGACATGTCACTCTTGTCATTTTATTACTAGATGAAAGGGAACATAATACAGATGCAAAATGCCATTGTGACTCTGGGAGGGGCATACCTGCTAGTTTTTATCTCTGATGCCAAATGAAACATTATGATGAAGGATAGTAATTTCTCTACATTTTGGAGACTTCTCAGATAGAAAACAGCTGCTTGATACAGTAACACTGGCTCACGGTCTTCAGAGTTTTCTTTTATTAAAATTCACATCACCGCTAATGTTATGTGCCATGACCACTGACACTTTGGGCGTGAGAGAAGAATAACTGCTTAGCATGCAGGGAAGACTGGGGATGTGTCTGCAGCCAGGGAACTGCTTTGCACCCTGGGAGAGACTGCATGTCCCAGGTGACTGGCAGATTAGCTCTGTTTTCATTGGCTTGGTGCTGTGAATGGGAAGGCTTTGTCAGTGCTATCTGGTTCATGTGTGTGTATTCACAAAAAGAGAAACTCTTGCTTCTGCCTTCTTTAGATAGAAACATGCAAATGTAGGAGATGAATGTGTAAAAACACTAGTTCTAGCTGGATTCTTTCAGATGGCTTTTCTCCTTTTACAACAAATGCTATAGCTTGAGAGAATTCTTTTATAGACGAGGAATGCTTTATACTACCAAAAAAGGGCAACATTTGTACTTTTTAAAGAACTTTACAGTCAACCAACTCCTTCTTCCCCCAAACCCCATTATTATTTCTGATTCACTTCCCTGCAGAATTTGAAGTGGGGGCTTTTTTTTTTCTTTTGTGTCAGGGATCAAACTCACGACCTTGCACTTGCCAGATAGGTGCTTGTGCCACTGAGCTAAATCCCCGGCTGCAGGGGAGGTTTTTAATGTACGCCTTTTTGGATTGCATCTTAATTTTTTATTAAATAGTGGATAAGTTAAAAATTTCTAAGATGTATTTGTGTAACAATAAAGAATGCTACAGTGAACATCTGTAAAGCCACGCCTTGCCAGCCTGCTTGACAACTTGACTGTCAAACAGCTAAGGACAAGCAGAGTACCCCATCAATGAGGCGGTGCTAGGGAGGTACCTGCTCCACCAGGTGTCAGGATCACAGTGTGACCATAACTCACCAGAACAGCCTCTGTGCTGGTGACACTGAATAAACAGATGGGTGGAACACAACATATAGGACAAAAAGAGCTCCAGCCACATGGAGAAACTGGCATTCTCCCTTGAAAGGAAGAGATGGGTTTGTCTAAAAGTGGTTCTAGAAACTCCATTAATAAAAAAAAAATGAAGTCAGACTTTAGCATCACACCATATAAACAAGTAACTTTGAAAGCAGGGTTATGTAAAACTTTACATAGATTTATGAAGTACTTTTGGAAGAAATATATATGGCTGTGATTTGGAGGTAGAAAGCACACTTCCTGCCAAAGAGACACAAAGAAACTGTAAGAAGAGGTGCATCTGATGCCATTAAATTAAGGGATGTGGCTTATTGGAAAACACCATAAACAGAATACAAAGACCAGTCACAGTCTGGAAGAAGACACTTGCAAGTGGGTTGGTATGTTTTAAAAATTCTATAAAGCAGTTGGGCGTGGTGGTGCACGCCTTTAATCCCAGCACTCGGCAGGCTGAGGTAGGAGAAGCATTGTGAGTTCAAGGCCGGCTTGGGCTACAATGTGAGCGCAAGGTGGGTCTGAGCTATATAGTGCGACCCTGCCTCAAAAAACTAGGGCTGTGAGTTTGGCTCAACGGCTTAAGCGCCTGCCCTGGCAGGTGCGAGGTTGTGAGTTTGATCCCTGGTGCTGCAAAAAAAAAATAAAATAAAAATTCTATAAAGCAACACTGAAAGATGAGAACTCCAGTAGAGAAATGGGCAGAAGCTTGATCCACAAAAAGGACACTAAAAAGTGGCCAATAGACACATACATTATTAATAGGGTAAAGCAAATTTAAACTACCATGAGATACAACTTTATATTTACTCCACTTTTAAAATGAAGAAGTTAGAACATTTCAAGTGTGGCCAGGAATGTGCAGCAACAATAACTTCCCCACTGCGATGCCAGAGAACACTTCAGCAGGAGTAAAACTGAAGATGTGAAAGTAGTAGCCCCTCCAGCCATGTCCACAGGAGATTTGCTCAGGACCCTCAGTGAACACCTGAAACCACAGACAGTATGGAACTGTATACACTATATATTTTTCTTTCTTTTTTTTTTTTTTTTGGTACCGGGGATCAAACTCACAACCTCACGCCTGCTAAGCAGGCCCTTAGGCCACTGATCTAAATCCCCAGCACTATTTTTTGAGACAGGGTCTCACTATGCAGTTCAGTCTGGCCTTGAACTCACTTTGTAGCCCAGGCTGGTCTTGAACTCACAACAAGCCTCTTGCCTCAGCCTCCCGAGTGCTTGGGTTAAAGATGTACAGCACCACACCCGGCTATATTTTTTTCTAGATACATACCTATGATAAAGTTTAATTTATAATTTAGGCACAAGAGATGAACAACAATAAAAAACAATACACTAGACTAAAACATATGCGAATGTAGTCTTTCTCAAAATACCTTGCTGTACTAGAGTCATTTTTCTCTTTGTGCTGATGTAAAATGAAATAATGCTGAAGGAGCTGGGTGCTGAATAGAGTTTGGTGACTACTGACCTGACAATATTATATATCAACAGCAGGACCACTGAGCTATGATAATGCCAGGTGACTGGAGGCAACCAAAACTGCAGGAAGCAAAACCATGGGTTAGGGGCCCACTGTGTTCACCCATCCATCCAGTCACTGGTCTCAACTCCAGAGCACCACCAAGACCACCCTGGTCCACCCTGGTTCCCAGATCAACAGCATCTGAGCTCTAGGACCACAGCATTCCATGCTTTTAGCAGCACTGTTGGTGATTCTGTGTCTCAGTTATTTTTCTTTCACCACGGAGACAAAATATCCGACACTCAAAGAGGGAAAATTTATTTAGTTCACAGTTTGTAGAGGTTTCAGTCCCTAATCAACCTGACTACAAGGCAGGGTGGCATGGCAGAGGCTGCGTCCCAAAGGAGAAATAGTTCATGGTGTGCAGAAGACAGCAAAGCAACAAGGGAACCAATAAGCTATCTTAGCAGCTTCTTTCTGCCCCCTTTTACATTCTACCTAGGCTACCCAGATTAGGGTGGTACCAAGCCAATCAGTGGACTGATTTAGTCACATACCCTTCATCCCAGCATCACACACTCTAGATTCATCCACCTCTTAAAAAGCCCCAATCTATGACTGCATGACACTTGGGGGGAACACCTAGACAGAGGTCATAACACTGTGCAAGTTCCAGTGTGAGAACTACCTCACTTGAGGAATTTTTGTATCCTGAGACCCATAAGAATAAGAATGCAAGTTAAAGTGAGGTTCCACTCTACATTCTGTCACCTTGACAAACTGAACATCAAAAAGGCACAAAGGAAGAATCAAGGGAAGTGAGAAAATGCCCTTCACACCCAGGGAGGAGGTGGAGAGTCACTGGGGGTGGACGTGCCCAGAGGGAGGGGCTACATGGCCACTCAGCTGGGGGCAACCTGGCAATACCCCTACAAGTGTTTACCCTCTGGCATGTCTAACAACATGCAAGAAGAGAATTACTAAAGATTGGCCAATGCCATTTAATTGGCAGATATAGTTAGAGTATAAGGTGAAAGGCCCCAGAAATGGAGGCCATAAATCACAACCTGACATTATGGTGATGGCTGCACAGCTCATCGTCAAGAGAAAGGGCCCTGCTCAAACTTACGTCCTCTGGGATTCTGCAAATTAGGGTTCACTTGGACAGCAACATCTTTCTTAAGAATATGTGCTCTTCTGGCAGGAATTCTGCTCATCATTATTCACATTATTGGGGATTAATTAGATACCTTTCCTATTTACTACTGGGAAATCTATAGGAATAGGAAAATTTGAAATTTTGCAGGATACAGGACAATGTTGGAGCCTGGCATAATTTGAAAAAAGAAAAAAAGCCCTTTTCACAGAAAAAAACTTCAATAACTTCAATTTTCAATTTTCCACCTATGAGCTCTGTTTTATAGAATATTTATTGTCCCAGCAAAATAAAAAATTTTTTTGGTATTAATAGCAGGTTAAGTTTTTACTCTGCCTGTAAATGTCTTGGGGTACAACTTCTCTGCTGCCTTCTCATCTAACAGTAACTTAAGAAAATCTGTCACAAAGCTTAGGGAACCCGAGTCTGACCTCTTCCAGGAGTTTGGGTTCACCCGAGGACAGGGGCTCTCACGTGTCAATGTGCGCCATTCCCTCCCCTGACACACTGGTTCAAGGGATCTGAGGAAGGGCCTCACAAACTCAGCGATGACTCTGCTGGGCCAGGACCATATACGGAGCGAGAGATTCTTCAACAGGCAGATGAGCTGTCGTCGGTCCTTACTGTAAGTCAAATCAAAACCAGTGTGCAAAGCTGAAGAACATTGATGCCAATATTTTTTCTTCTTTCCTTCCTTCTGGCCCTGAGGACTGAACCCAGGGCCTTTATAATGAGCTATACCCCCAACCCTTAAAATTTTTTTTTTTTGAGACAGTGTCTCACTAAGCTCCCCAGGCTGAGATTTAACATGTGATTCTTCTGCCTCAGCCGTCCACAGTGTTGGCTTTACAGGCATGTATCACCATGCCTGGCTCAACAATTTTCCTTTGCCTTTGCACTGTTTCTGCTTATGCTCACAATCAACTGTACAACCAACTGTATTTGGAAACTATATTTGGAAAAAAAAATTCATCATGGTGTGTAGGCAACTGATAGAGGGAAGAGAGACCATTTCCCCAAAGTTTGCCAATGTATACATGATTCAGCATGTTTTTGGTGAACAAGTGGGAAAGTAGAGATTTCCAAATAGGACAAATTCATTCCTGACATTTCTTGGGGCAGTGCTTGGCACTCAGCAGCACAGTCTGACTACATTTCACCCATGTTATGACACCTGTCACAGAAATGAATGCGGTGCTGCTAGAACCTGGCTCTGTGGGCTTTGGAGAGTGAATACTATGCTCCCTGCTTAATCCCACAGTGGTCAGAGAATGCACAAGGCCCTGGTGTGCCTTTACTCAAGCTGCTGACGGTGTCTTTTGTCTGCCTCCTGCCACCATTTAACCATGACCTCTCCTGCATTATTAATAAGCACAAGAGAACTCATTTAGTAAAGCTGCATTTTTTCAGAGTTCCATATGTTTTTTCTGCCTGCCGTGGCAGGTAGGTGACGGGAATGCAGAGAGAGGGGCTGTCTTCTCCTCTGTAACCCTGATGGCAATATGCAGCTGGATCTAAGGAAGCCATGAGAGATCTGGGACATGGACTCATTTGTCACTGCTAAAAACCTTCCCCGACAAAAGCTGGACCCACCTGATATCTTCTTTATTCAGAAGTTAGTTTGGTAAACAAGTCTTGGATGGTTCCTAGTTTTGGGCCAGGACTGGAAATATCACAGAGAAGAATGCCAAGTCCCCACCTTTATGGGGCTGACATTTTCCAAGGGATAGGGCATAGAAACAGAAGATAAGAAAGTGAGTCAGTACATGAGTTGTGATTAAGTTCCAGAAAAGGAAGAAATAAGCAAGTCAACAAGGGTGGGAGACTTTCTTTGTCAGAGAGGTCTCCAGGGAGAGGGTCAACCTGGCTGAATCCTTAGTGATAAGTCAATGAATTACTTTGCAAGAGGGAAGCAGACATATCCAAAGTCCCAACAAGGAAGGAATAAGGTAGGTTCTGGGTATGGGGAAGAGCCCTGCTGGACCAGGGCAAATGCACATGGTATGGGGTTTGTGGCCACAGCTCCTGGAATGCTCACTGAGGGATACAGTGGTGGGCAAGGCACTGTGGGAATGCTTAGTGCAGTGACACAACACTGGGCAGCATCATTGGAACATACAGAAGGACTTCTAATAAACCCGGTGGCTAACAGGTCTTAGACATAAGGAAAAAGGAGAACTTCTTTATGGTCCCTCAAAGCCTAGAGGTAAGCCCTGGGCTCACTTCAGGCTATTCATTTTCATTTCTTCATCAACATAAGAGTGGTTTATGATCCATTGCTCATTGACAAGAAGACAACAGCTAGAGACAGATAAATGCTCATATTGAAAAAGTGATCATTCTCAACCACAGTCAGCTCTCATAATCCAGGAGGGGGTCCTATTCATCAAGGTGGGAAGAGATAAGTTTTCTTTTTTCAATCTTGCTTTGTTTAAATGAATTCAGAATGTAAAAAGCTTATCCAACAATGCTTTTGGAATTGGTAGGTTGTTTAAGCAAACATACACCTACGTGCAGGAAGACTCTGCCATGTTCAGCACTGCTGTGTGGAGGTCAAGTTTATATTCATCCAATTAACTGCCATTGACTCTGTCCATACTTAATCATTTCATGGCCCTGCTGATTTTCAGCAGACTCACAGTTGCTTTCTCTACAGCAGTAAACTCATCTAATTGAGTACTGCATGTAGCTAATTAAATATGAAAATAAGATTGTGTGCAGTCAAGTTTCCAGACTACTCTATAAACTTGCTAATTCTGACTTGTATTTACTACAGAAACCTGGGGTTTTCTAGCCAACTGGCTAATAGGTTGATGTGGAAAGGGTTTTCATAAATATGTACATCTAATTTTCTGGCAAGGCATAGTCACTGTGTAAAGTTTTTGCTTTTCAGAACTAACAATTTTTAGTAGCATAAAAGGCACACACTGGTCTTATATTTTTCCTGTTATTACTGAAAAGAAAAAAGACCTGGTCTTTCTCAAATCATCCCCTTCCGTCTGGGAACTCCATATCATCTGTTGCCCACCACACTCTCCCCTAGCATTGGGGACCAGAGGCTCCTTGGAAACCCTGCGTGTAGGTGACAAGCTGCATGAGGGCCTGTCTGAGAATGCAGGGGTCTTTGGTCACACAAAGGCAAGCATGATTTTTAAAAAAACTGCAATGCTCCCTTATAAAGTTGGTCATTGACATTCATGTTGACACTGCTGAAAATGATTTATTATAAAAAGATTCACCGCCATGGGAATCAGAGTGAGTCCCTTCATCTTTGAAGTGGTGACAGTAGTGCCCATCTCCTCATGCTGCTGTGTGGATGTGAGGGGAAAACGGACGGTGAACGCTTAGCACAGTTACTGCACAGTTCCCAATACTGACGATATTGCAATGGACACTGGTGCAATTTTGTAGGTTTTCCCTGTCATTTTGAAAATTTGCTCATAGACTTTAGAGGAATGCATTAGTTGTAATTGCTAGGGCCAGGGATTTAGCTCAGTGGCATAAGTGCCTGCCTGGCAGGTGCAAGGTAGTGAGTGAGTTCAATCCCCAGTACCAAAAAAAAAAAAAAAAAAAAAAAAAAAAGAAATTAAGTTCTAGTTACAATTGCTAGTTTGAAGCCTGAGTTCCAATGACAATCGTTTCTCTATTACCTAATCAAATTAGCAAAGGCCACCCTTGAAACAAAGAGTTTCTGATCAATTTGAGGGAACGTAGAGGAAATGAACAGTTCTACCTGATGTGCCATTCCTGTCTCTCCTCCAGGCCTCTCATCAAAAGACCCTCTCTACACGGCATCCACAGACTGGCCCCCTTCTGTCCTGAAACGGCCCTGCTGGGCTGGTGTTTGGACTTGCCATGGAGTCGCAGGCACCATGACAACAGAACCACAGACATGCCCATCCCTGTGGCCCCCTATTACCCCAGTACTCACCCTTAGCTGGATTCTAGCCCTAGCCCTAGCCCCAGTGCTGTGAGGCACCCTATCCCATTACCCCCAGGTTATGTGATCCCCTGTGCCAATTTATCCAAGTAGAAGATTGCACCCCTTGATAACCTTAAAACATCTTCCTTTCCTACATCCCTTCCTTTCACCTTTATCAGTATTTGAGTCAACCTAGGCTAAAGTTTTCCAAAGCAAGAATCAACTGCCAACTAAAAATCTAAATTGCTGATAGACATAGGTCCTGTAGGAGACTGTGGTTATCATAAAAACACAAGGAACTGCTGTGTACAACTGATCTTACTACCCCCAGAGCAGTCAGAAGGCTTGGCTTCTTTCTAAGGTGCTCAAGTGTCTCGGATATCCTGGCACATCCTTTAATACATGGTGCCGACCACTGATAGTCTGTACTCTTTGTGATGCCCTGTAATGACCAGGCAAGTTCATGTGTTGTTGTTGTTGTTTTTCTAATGTGATTAAAGGTACAATAAGGTATGTGTGCAACAAGAAGCAAAGCCATTGTTCTGCATCATTAAGCTCACAGCAGCCCCAAAAAGAAATTGTAGGCAGCTTGCCAACAGCCCTAATGAAGAGCATCTCTTTGAATTATCTCTGGATGAGGGAAGGATAAAGTCTGAGCCCTGGAATATTTGATCCTCTTTGTGCTGCTGTTACAGGGGCTTACTGAAGCCAGACACACTGGACCTTCTGGA
The DNA here is from genome assembly GCA_004363535.1 of Dasyprocta punctata. Classification (NCBI taxonomy): domain Eukaryota; kingdom Metazoa; phylum Chordata; class Mammalia; order Rodentia; family Dasyproctidae; genus Dasyprocta; species Dasyprocta punctata. The sequence goes on along the minus strand of RJWM01001997.1, from coordinate 31,369 downwards.
ACCATAATTTATGGAAACCCTAATTTCTTTGCTCTAATAAGGTTTTGCATAATACAAGTAAGAATGTGATTATTAATTCCTGCAAGTGTTTTGTGAATTCCTTTATGCTATGGTTCAGGACTCCCATAGAATAAGAGGGAGGGGATTTTACTTAGTTGGCACAAGGGTAATGGGTCTGAAAAGTAGTTTGAGTTTCCTGGAAATAAATCTGCATGCTTCCTAAATTGCTGACAAAGTGTATTCCAGATGGAAGTCATTTATCAGCAATTTACTGCAGGATGTTTCAGCCAGAATATTTCCACATAAATTCACCTAGTAAAAAGTAAACAAACAAATCCTGACCCCTTCTTTGGGGGCAGCTGTTGAGGGTGGGAAGCTCAAACAATACAGATGCATAAATGATAAGTCAACAGATTGGCCTAAGCAGCGGTAGCATTACCTTTGGGGCAGTGCCACTATAATTAATACATCTACAGCAGTGACTGTTTAGTGCTACTTTGTGCGAATTATGTTAAAAGAAACCCCAAAGAAGTGAGTTTTAAAAAGTACTATTTAACTTGCTATATTTAGCTATTTTGCACGCAGTATCAAAAGTCTAGCACAGCACCTAGCTCAGCTGGTCATATCTGCTGTTTTGCCCACGTTACTTCTGAGGGCCTAACTCAGGCAATATCATCCTCCTTACCCTGATCGCTCGGCAAACTAAGGATTACAACACATCACATGGTCATTCAGGCTAGAGGCCAGATCACCAGTGGCAGTGGCACTTTTGCCCAAGACCTCCCACATGTGTTGCACTGCTTTGAAAAGAACATTTGTCCAGCAGAGTCCTGAGCAAGAAGTTGCAAGTTGGAAGTGTATTCCCAAGACAGGTTTAAAATGCTTGGCTATTTGCACATGGTGGTGGTGCTGGGGGTGGCAAAAGGTTTGCTTGACCTTTTCTATGCCTCTTTGCAGAAGTCAGACAGACATGCAGAAGACACCTTTTATCCACAGAGTCATTGTATCACTAGGTTTCGTACACAGAAGCAGCCAAGTCACCCTTAGCTGTGCCTCCCTACGGCTCTTTAATAGCAAAGCTCCCTCTGGTGGCTCCTGAAAACATGACACCAATTGGCAGTTTATATTTTTAAGTGTAGCTCTTTTTAAAAAAATATTAATATTCCATTTATTGCTACAAATCAAAAAATGTACACCATTTGTTTTTTATTTTTCTTTCCATAGTAACCTTCTACTAGTGTGATGATTTTAAAAAAACTTACAGGATTATGATTTTCTGATTACTGGAGAAAAATGTATTAGGATGACTAAAGAAGAAAATCCTAAATGGCCAAGTTTGATTACTAACAGCAGTATCAGACCTCCCAGCTCAGGACAGGACTTGAATATATAAAAAGAAAACACTCAGCGCAGGTGGAAGATAAGTTATCTGAGTTATAAATATCCCATTTCATCTCAAGTGAAATTTCATGTTGTTAGCAAAGATGTAGAAAATAGGAGAAGTCATCTGCTGTAGACAACAGTACCTAATTAGGGCAAGTCACTTGTTCTTGAAGTTCTTTAAAATTTTCAGAGAGAGAGAGAGGTATGGAAAAGCAAGTGAGAAGCATCAGTAGGGACCACATGTCCCGTTACAAGAAGTTGCTGAAAGAACAAGTCAGCAGAGGATTGTGCTCTACTGAAAGGAACGCCCTGGAACTATGTGTAAATAGAGACAAAACCTCGCAAGCATTAATCATCATCCTGTCTTTCCCAACTTGTTCAAAGGGTGTGTGACCACTCTTTGACCCTTCCAGTTCGACACTCTGGAGTGAGCTCAGCCGTCAAGCAGCTTTGTGACTGACTGCTTAAAACACAGTTTATGACCATCAACAACTATTTATATTCTCAAATACGGGCACTGAAGTGCTGTTGGAAGGGACATTTCCTAGGAGATTTAATGGTAGATCAACAGAGGACTCAGAAAGGCTGGCTCGCTCACAACACAAAACACACACAGAATCCCCACTTCCTTCCCTAGAAGTTGCAGGTTGCCAGGTGAGTGCCTACACATACACATCTACAGAACGAAATGCAACGCATTACCTGACAAACTTCATAGAGTAATTTGTACTGCTCCTCTTGCTTCTGTAGACTGCACAAACTGCATCCCATGTTTAGATAAGAAACGTCAAAGGAAGGCTTCAGTACCCGCCAGCGCTCGCAAAGGCAGCTCCCTCAGCGAGCAGGCATGGAAGGTCTCTCCAAGAGCCTCAGGTGAGTCAGGCAGCCACAGCACTTCACATTGGTGCTGCTCTCTGGAGCTGGAAAATAACTCTCTGCCCCCTGCACGCTTCCCTCCCTTCCCTCGCAGCATGCACGCACGCACACACACACACAGGCAGGAACACACACACCCCACTCCCTCCTCCGAGTGACTCTGGCAGCTGGATTGTGGTCCAATGCACACGCTATATATACTGCTGCTCATGCATATTAATCAGCTCTCATTGACTATTCATAACAGACAATGATACAGAAGCTATAATTGCCAACTATGACAGTTGAAATTTCTCTAATTAACAAGCAAGTGCTCCAGTGGTAGGGAATAATAAAAGACACTAACAATTTTGCAAGCCATTTTCTGGCAGTTACAAATAAACATGACTGCATTTTTAGCACGGTCTCTCACGATAATTCCTAATGCATTTCAGCTAAGTAGGAATTCATTTTTAAATATATCATAAAATTTCTGATGATATAAAATGTATTTAATGCTGCAGATAATGATGGCATATAAACGGATTTTATGGAAAGTACATGTTTCGAATAACGTTCACACTGTAATATTTAGCGCTGTACAAAGTTGCAGGAAAAATACGCTACATATGAACAAAATATAAAAATTTAAATTGCAAGACAAATCTGTGAGTATGCAAAGTAGCCAGAGATTGTAAGAAGAGAGGCTGCCCTATAGGTGAGCAGGCAGATAATCATCACCAAAATGCATTTCCAATTCCAAAGGCAGAAAGTTATTTGTTGAAGGGAACTGAAAGGAACAGAAGCAGCCAGTGTCCTGTCATCTCCTCAGCTATGTAGATGTAGCAGATATTTTAGAGATCCTATCACTGAGCTAATTGTCACTAGTTGCTGCAGATATGAATCGGGCATTCCACACCTGCTCAGACTTCTGCAGCTTTGCTGGGCGTTTTTTGTCAAGAAAGCAGGGAATTGTAGAATGACACACGGGATGTGAATAAGAGCACACTAAGTAAGTGTAGCCTTTGCTGTGTTTCTTTTTGTCTTCCTCTTTGGTCTCTGTCCCACTGAGTAAACTTGACGGACCAAAAAAAAAATTTTTTTTTTTGTAATTCTAGGGATTGACCCCAAAGCCTTCATACTAAGCTATATTCCCAGTCTTTTAATATTTTTTATTTTTTATTTTGGGACTAGGTCTGCCTCAATCATTCAAGCTGAGCTTGAACTTGTAATCCTCCTGCTTTCGCCTTCCAGAGTGCTGGGATTACAACCATGGACCACCACACCCAGATAAAAATATTTTTTCCCATAAACGATTGCCCCACTACCTGAAGGAAATGCTTAGGTACCATTTTCTCAACCCCAATGGCAATGTTTAAAATTCTCATAACTGCTTCCAAAGCCTTTACCACCTCCTTCAATTAATAAAGGTTTACCTGTCTGAGGAAGACTCCCACGTCCCCTGTCAAGAGGTGTCACAAGTCCTGAAGAATAATGCTTTCTTTTTCTGGGAGCCCACATACACCTGAGACATGAGTAACTCAAACCAGTCTCAATAAAATCTTGCTTGAGTTGGTGTCTAGCAGAGGCATCTGGTCCCATTGCTCAGTGATGGCAGGTGAGGCACAGCTGCTTGGTCAGCTGGCAGGCTGGCTGGGGAAAGGGGAGAGGAATGGCGCCTTCACTTCAGGCCTTTACCTGTGTCATCACCTTGGCTGGTACAGGTGGGTCTGGGCACCAGCACTGATGGCCGCCTGGCTTTGATGCCTGGCTCCTGGGCAGCTTCCCTGCACCTCAGCCTCCTACTCTTGGAATGCTAGCTGTGATACTAACTGTCTCCTGGGCTTTGTAGCAATGGAAACAAAAGGCGCTCAAACTAAAACCAGAGCTCATGCTCATTTACTCCCTTGTCCCAGCCCCACACCCAGTCTGTGCTAAGTCAGGTCTGTCCTACCCAGAACTAGGTCTCGCATCTGTCCACTTCTGCGTGTCAGCCCAGACATGGCGACAGCACAGGCTCTCACCTGGCTCATGCCCAGAGCCTCCTAGGGGTCCCTTGCTCCTTCTCTCACCTACCCACGGGGCCCGCCATGGAGCAGCTCATCCCCCACAGCCACCAGGCTGGCTTCTACACAGCAGCAACCAGACCACTTTGCCACTTGCTTCAAGCCCCCTGAAGACTTCCAGTCACACTTGGATTAGAGCCCAACTTCCTCCCAGGACCTACACGGCAGGCAGGTAAAATCTGGTCCACCCTATCAGCTTCTCCACATTTTCCCTCTCCCCGTGCCTGTGTTCAACATATGCCCACCAGGCCGTGTCTTTCCTCAGGGCCTTTGCACCTCCAGGTCCCTCTGACAGAACTGCTCTTTCTTCTCTTTCTGATCAAGTTCTCTCACCCCCATCTCAGCTCAAAGGGAGCTTTCTGAGCAAAGCCAGTGCCGTGCCTCTTGTGTGAATCCACTTCTCAGTCCTCCTGGGTCCTGCGGCTTATCAGCCTGTCCATCTCCTTTGCATCACCCGTCTGAGAAGGGACAGTGCTGTTCCTCCGTGCCTGTTTGTTCACTGACTGTTCTTGTACAAGCAGTGCAGCTTCCTGGGATCAGGGACTGTGCCTGACTCCCCACATTAGCTGGCTCCATGCATGGGTGAAGGGTGGCCTTGTGGTCTCCGAACCCAGGAATTACAGCGCAACTGCCAAGTACCATTGCGAGAAGCTAAAGTTCATGCGAGGGTGTCCTCACCATGTTGGCTCCCCTTCTGTTTTACAGTAGTTGCTTATTTATTTTTGCACATCCACAAGTAAATATCGAAATAAGTCTAAACTAAGTGGTTAGAGAACTTTCACTTTGTCAGAAAACTTTCAAATCTTAATAATAAGATGTGAGTTCTGTTGCATGCTATTTCATTGAACTTCAGAGCTGTAGCCATCTAACTTTTTGAACTTAGGAATCTTTCACTTTTGAGAATTATTGAGAACCCTCAAAAGTGATTATATCTATTAATGTTTATCTTACTGGAAATAATAAAAATGTAAAATATTTATTAATTCATTTAAAATAAAAATAACTCATATATCTGGTAATATAAATACAGTAATATACTTCTAATGAAATTACTACATTTTCCAAAACAATTTTTTGACAAGGCTGGTGTTTTACATTTTCTGAAAGCACATATCTGGTGTAAGTGAAGACAGCTGGAATTTAACATTTGCTTCTGCATTCAAATAGTTGGGAGATCACAGCATATAGCCTCTAGAAAACACTGTACTACATACTCCTCAGAGAATAAGAAAAAGTATACCTTGGCATTTTTACCCTACAGATCCCCAGAAACAAGTGTCCAGTGGCTCCTGTGTGTGTCTGGGCCACACTCTGGCCCCCATGTGTGGCTGTCTTTCAGTGAATAGGTGTCTACCAGCCTCATGCTTAGGGGTGGGATGGGAATGAGGAGGATTCCAAGACAAATTCCATGTGTGGTCACTTTCCACGCTTGTGACTAATCCATTGTTTGGAGTCAATAATGCAAAATACTCAGGTTCCCCCTATTCCTACAAGACTTGGCAAAATGACTACCTGCAGTTAAAGTACCCTAAACTTGGGCAAAGTGTCTAGCCCATTGAGAATGCTGTTACATTTTCAAAATGCTGCTCAGACAGAGTCTGTAAGAAACACATGACAGAGGGACAGGAGAAAAGGAAGTTCACCTGAATGATGACGCACGCCACGGCATTCGGTCACACTGATCCAAGAGGCAGTGTGAGGGCACAGGAAGTCTGTCAGCAACAGGAAGTTATTTGTAATCGAACTGTTTTTGAGAGAACAGCTGTCCTAGGAAAAATGAAGAATTAGCGGCTACACAAAGGCACTCATTGTTTGATGAAGATGCTTGAAGTCCTTTTCCAAATTAGTAATCACATCCTCTGAAAGTGCCTAATAAGCTCGCCAGAGCACAAGGCACTCTTCTTGGGTGCTCTGTGCCATCAGACACCTGCCTCTTCCTGCTTTCATGGAAATTAAAAATAAAGTGCAAGGAAGGGTCACCAAAGAACATACAATGAGACAAACAGAAGAAAGGGCTGAAGGCGGCCAGGGAATATCCTTAATAATCATTCTCTGGACTTCCAAAAACCATCAGGGATGTTATCTGAAGTCCACAGATGTCAACACGAACTTACTTGATTGCTGAATAAGCTAGCTACGCCCAGCACATGATTTTCAGCACACTGTCAGATAGCTGAAGTTTTCCCCAGTGTATGGGGAACTCAGGTCTCATCAAACTACAAACTTCAAGCTGAGCTGTGTAGACTTCTGGGAACTGCCATGTAAAAAGAAGTGGGCCAACAGTGCCAAGCAGGTAAACAAGTCCATCTGGAGCAGTGGTACCAGCAGTGCTACCTTTAGCAGCACTAGTCAGTCAAGGGACAGATGTCTCCTCTCCCAGATCTCCTGGCTAGGCTGGTGGCAATAGCTGGCTCAGGTTCTTTTTGACCTCCCTCTGGATCATGCTGGTGCACTACCCCTCCTAGTTCTCCCCTTAACTCTACCCTCCTGAAATGTGCATTGAGTGTCATCATCACTTAAGTGGCAAAGTTCTACATGCCTTCACGTCTCTGTGTATGCTGTGCCCTGTATCTGGAAGGTCCAACACCACAGTCCGTCTGCAACAAGCCCCCAAGATTTCAGCTCCTCTGCCCAGCAGCAGGCACTGCTCCTGGTGTACCCTGCGCTTCCACATGCCTCCTAGGGTAGGGATGACATTGCAAGGTCGCTGTGTGTCTGCATCACCCTCCTCCTCCCTGGACAGGCTCCTTCAGAGCCAGAACCAGGCCATATTCAGCTATGGATGCCCATTGACCCCCTCTGGTAAGGATACTTAATAAATTGCTAATGCATAAATCCAGCATCAGATATTTGCTAAGGGCACACTCTGTACCTGGTGCTTTTTTAGACTCTGAGACTAGTGGCCAATTGGGTAATTGTGTTCAAACTGCACAAAGAAGTCTGTTTCCACAGGGCCAAGACCATAAACCTGGCAAAAGTACCATTTTCCTGTCTTTAGTAGGACAATTATACTTTTAAATCCTATATACTTACCATTCCCAGAGATCCTGAATCACAGTCTGTTGAAGAAATGTTTTAGTGGTTTGTAGTTAACTCCCACCATATCAAGGTGAATTTTGGACAGCTTGTCTGAATCACACTTAGTGAGTGGCCCATGATTCTTGAAGTGGAGCAAGAAGTTGTTACAAAACCAAGTGTGGATGAATACCATGTCATCATAGTAAAGAAAAAGGCAACTTTAAAGATGCTAGAAAGCATCAAAAAGTCAGGTAACTTGAAAAATTACATAATAGCAGCAATTGGTGTAGTCTGGGTTCTGAAAAGCTCTGTAAGCTCAGAACATCTGCTCAGGTCTTCACATGTTTTTTTGAAAAACGTAAGGGTATTTTTTCTTTTGCCAAATTGATGGAGGGGTTGCTGTCTCAAGAGCATTTCCCCTGGACTCCGGGTATCTGACGGACACCCTGGCTGTCTGAGACTCACAGCTGGCTGCTTGCACAGGAAGTGATTTGAGAGGAGGCTGTGCCTGGCAAGGAGGTGGATAAGGCGAGAGGCGGGCAGCGTGCTGTGTGCACGCCAAGGCTGCCCCCAGGTGCCGGGCAGGAGCACGAGCATCTCTCGAAGGCTCACTCAGCAGACCATGAAATACGCTGCTGGACAAGAACATGGAAAGAGTGAGAGGGACCAGCAACAGAGTAGCCAGAACACAGGCATCTGCATCCTTGGCAGTGGCAGGAACGCGCTCTGAGGGCCCTAACTTCCACAAGAAAAGCTGTGCTGTCTCATAGCCTTCACACCTCAGGGATGCCCCTGTGAGACGCCTTTACTCACTGGAGCCCCATGGCATGCTGTGCTCCTGATGGCACCGGTCCCTCTTCTCACTGTGGGTGAAAAAGGGTGAACCCATTTACCCAACTAGATTTGAAATTCCTGAGCATGAATTCCTAAGTTATCTTGGAACCCCCCAAAAGGCTGGTGTAACCTCCAGCACCAGGATGCCCTCGCTTCCTGGGTAAGATAAGTGGGCGTATGTTCCTCGCTGACACAGGCGCACGCACTACCTGTGGCATGCATCTGAGTGGGGTAGGGACCGGCAGTGGGCTGACAGGCACATCTGACAGAAGCACCTACAGGGAGTGTGGGGAGTTCAGAGCCTCTTGGAAACCAGGTTTGCCTTACAGTGGGGTGCCCAGCCCATGCCAGGGTTGTGAGGAGGGCATATTAAAGGAGATAAAACTTGCATGGGTTTTAGAACCCAACCTGTAGGTGTGATATAATAAAGCAAAAGTGACAAATGAGGGATTTAAAACTCCCTTCATAATGTTCTGTGTGAGGGGAGGCAACCTTTTACCTCAAGGGTCAGAGAGTGAATTTTTAACATTTTGTGGGCAAAGAAGCAAAGTCAGTAATGTTATGCAGAGTTTTTCTTTTGTTTGTTTGTTTGGTGATTTTTTTTTGAGACAAGGTCTCATTCTGTAGTTCAGGCTGGCCTTGAACTTACAGTGATTCTCCTGCTTCACTGTGCTGGGATTATAGGGATATGCCACCAGATCCAGCATATTGGTATGTTTATAACAACAATTTAGAATTATAACATATATTCATGGTTGGCAGGCCCTAAACTAAGACATAATGTGTGCCAGGTTTGGCCCATGGACACTAATGTGCCTATAAGACCATCAGAGATTGAGCAAAGGTATTCTACATTCGCTGATGATACAGCGAGGTAATAACTGACTCCTTTCATCCTCCTGTTACTCAGAAGAGAACTAAGCCTCAGTACTTTAACCAAGAACACACAGCTTGCATAGTGAGATCAGAATTTGGACTGTGTAACCTCAAAGCAGGTAAGACCTGACACCCTTATTAGGAATTCTGATGCACGCAGGCAGGCTTTAAAAGCTGGCATGTTGGGGAATGGCAGGAGCTGCTAAAGAAAACAGCTGAAGCAACACAGTGCACTCATGGAATCCTGATCAGTACACACAGCCCATGAATAGCTGGCCTCACCCACAGGACCAGCCACGGCTTCTGGAACCTGTGGTGTGGTCGTGTCTCCTGCTGGACACACTTCTCCCTTTTCACATTTACAGCCACCACACAGTCTGGCCCACAAGAGTCCTTGCCATGTCTGAAGGACATGCAGTATCTCATATCTTTGCCCATGTGAACGTGATGCATACATCAAAGGCTTCAATCTGAATCATATGTGGGGGTGACAGACAGTGGCTCTGTGACCTTGGGTGGTCCCCGGTCTGGCAGTTTTTGCAGGCTGGTGGACATCTTGTGGACCTGCTCTGACTCTTGGGCATGTAATTTCACCTAACAGCAATAAAGGAGACTCAAACCTGCAGTCCAGGCAGGAGAGATAGAAGAAAAGGAGCTAAGTAAATACTGGGTGGAAAAGAGAAGGGGGAGATGACCACAGAGAGTGTCAGGACAGAGCCTGTGGGAATTCGGACAGAGGCACATGCATCCCTTAAAAGTCCTGGATGATTTAAACCAGGCCTTGCTGCAAGGGAAGAGAGCTCTGAGGAAAATGGAAAGCAAGTGACCAGATAAAGAGGCAAACAGGAGAGGTGTGGAGCAGGAGTTTTGGGGACACATGAAAACAGCACCTATGGTGTTACTGAAGATTCAGAGAATAACACACCCTTGAAATATGTCAACAGCCAAACATTACAAAACCTTGAGAGACAGAAAATGGGATCTCATTTCATTACTTAAAAAAGAAAAAAAAAAAGCTAGAAGGTTAAAACTGAATGTTGGACCAGTTGTTCCATCTGTGAGACCTGAAATTAAGTGGTAATTCACAAACCAGGAGCATTTAAAAAAATCAGCAGCTGCCACCTAAAATATAAGGTTTTTATTTTGTAAGTATCTTTTGATACATTGCTAAGATTTGTTACATAGGACCTTGCCTTCCCTTGTGACAAAAATGAGCAAGAGCCCGGGAAGCTGTCCCTTACAGACAGGGTATAAGGGCCCCATTCCCAGTCTCTCCCAGGTCCTCACAGGACAGCTGAAGCTGAGTATGCTGAGGGCCCAGGCCCCTGCGGAGGCGGCCACACATCACAGTCTCAAATACAAGAGCCCCAGTGTGCAGCCACAAGTGGAGACTGCAGCTCAGCCTGCTCAGGCCACCTCCCTCCTCCAGCGGGGAGGCTGTGTCTGCTGTGAGCTCACTCCGCGAGTGGGTGTGGGAAGCGGGCTGCTCCCAGCCCCACCTCACCAAGGGCCCAGGGGTGGCAGGAGAACAGTTGCAGTGATGTCTATGACATGGGTGGAAATAAAAGCGCTTCACCTCATACCTTCCACCTTCACTGCTCACTCATCACCTATGCAGAGCCAAGCACTGCTATTTAGTGACAAAGGACGCACACAATCCCTGCCCTCACGGAGCAGCCGGCCACTCCAGCAAAGATCCCTGATGGCTTCCCAGGTGCCACACTCCAACAGTCCCTCGTCCTCAGCCCAGGATGTGACATTTCTGCAGCAACTTTCCACGTGGAGCCTTGTCATTTCTCTATTTGTACATTTTCACCATCCAGCCCAAAGGAACCGCTTTGATCTTTCACAAATGCCTTGTGCTACTATTTACATGGTATTTTTCTTTAAAGTTACTTATTTGTATTTCTTAAATGTGTTTCTGAAATAAAATTCCTACTACAAATGGAAAGTCACTATCACTTGCTATATATGAAAAATGACTATGAAAACAATCATATGGATTTCAAAATAAAAAAGACTCACTCTATACCCCACAATTCTGATATTCATCATACTTATCACATTTAAAATGAATATACACTTGGCACAGAATTTCAGACTCACTGGGACCTTTCCAGAAGGCTGTTTTGCCAGATTTCTCTGACTACCTTCTATGCCCTCCCTGTGCTTGGATCTGCTGACAGATGACCCAAATCCTTTTGTTCTATTATGGACTTATCGACCCTGTTAGTGCTATCTGGACTCTCCTCCACATAGGCCTTTTGCGAGATGAAACCTGAACTCCCATCATTCAAATGCCATGCAAATGAAAGCCTACACCACCAAAATTGATCTCCAACTTCCAGCTGCTTGGCCAGAGCATTTGCTGTACTCTGTACTGTGCCAGCTTTTGGGAGTGTGTCCATCTACCCTCCCAGGCATTTAATTCATGTGGGCAAAGTTATATATGGACTTGGGGTACCATAGTGACTGTGATCAGTTCTTTCCTTCTAAGAGGAAAGTTACAAGTTCCTGAAGACAGAAATCACACTGGCAAGATTTACAGTCAATTAATAGCTTCATTACAGTGATTAATCAACAAGCAGGTACTTACTGAGCCTCTGTGCTACTCATGATACCAGCTGAGGGAATGTAGAAAAAACTGTAAGAACTTGTTTCTGTATACCAGGAGCTTAACACTTCTGTAGAAGAAGAAAGGAGAAGTCAGAGAGGCAGAGAGCAGAGAGAGAAGAGAGAGTGAGAACAGGGATTCAGAAAGAAAATAACCCAGGCTGGATCCACACGTCATGAGTATCAACAGGACAACTTCTTGATGAGAGGTGAAGCTGGGAGACTGGGCCATGGTACCAAGGGAAGATTAGTCCGGAAGAGTGATCATTTTAAAGGTGAATGATGGATGAGACAGACATGATGTCTAAGGAAGAAGCCCGTGACTGTTATGCACACTAAAATGGTAAGAAGGTGGCACTAGGGTAGGGCCAGGGCCAGGGCCAGCCCAAATCTGAACCAGAGGGAAAAGTGGATCATCTGGCAGTGTTTCTTTGTCGTTTTTGACTAGACTCTAGGATGTGGCCTCACAGCGGATCAGCCTTTCCAGCAGCCTGTGACTGAGTCACTGGCTACCTGGCTGCACGTGTCTGGAGGGATTTGGAAAGCAGGAGACGCACGCATGGGACGGATGACTGGCACACTAAGGGAAGCTCGTTCAGTATTTTAAAATCACTCAGAAGATACACAAGAAGCGACGAAGGAGAGTTACTCGAGTAAAAATAAAAACGTTGCAAAGTGAGGCTTCATAATTCATTTGTATCTATAAGGTTCATGTGCTATCAAGTCTGAAATTACTTATCAAGCTTCTATCCTGGATTTACTCTCTATATAAAACAGCACTTCAGAGAATAAGTAAATAAACACCATTATGACCAATGGTTTGTTTTAAGAGAAAAATGCTTCCAAAAATGGCAATACTAATTTTTTAACATTCTCTGGGAAAATATAACAACTCAGTATACTGGAGAGCTGGATAAGAACTATTGACATTGTACTTAATCTTTAAAACTGATATACGTGTGTCCAAAAGCTAATAAAGTTCCCTGTACTATAAATGGGGGAAAGTAAAACACTAGATCACTGGCAACACATTCACTTAGGATTCTGGTCTTATGACCAGAGCCCAGGGGCAAGGAAAATTGAAGTGATTTAAAATAGTCCTTGATAGGATATATCTGATATTAGTGAGTTTGCTGAAGCGAGACAGTAATATCAGAGAGATACAAAGGTGTAAAAGCCATTAATGTGCGTCCAAATGTTTTGATGCCTTGACCTCTACATCTCTCAGGTGATCCACCCATAGGGGCAGGCAGAAGTGTGCTGGGTAACATCAACTAGAAAGCTGATAAGCGGGTGCTCTGAAACCACCATTTATTTTTTGGAATGCACTGAGGAATGTTAACAGCTTATTTCACTGTGCACCTCTCATGGCAGAGGCGCCCTGCCAGCCCTCCGGATTCTGCCCACCTTTCACTGTCTGCCCACCCTATGCTCCACCTTGGGGCAAGACACTGTATTGAGAAAGGAACCAACAGAGTTACGCAGTGACTAGTCCTTCACAGCTCTTCCTAATCAAGCCCTTCCAGGGACCACCAGCCCGCCACATGAGCCAATTATTAATCATATCTTATTCTCTATAAGATCAATAGCACACCATCATTTGGATTCCACGGACTAACAAAATTAAAGAGAAAAAGTGCCAGGGACCAACAGAATGGTCATCTCCTTCCCACTTGCACCAGCATGGAACTCTTCCTACTTGCCCATCTCTTGAAAACAGACAATTTTGTACAATCCAGGAATCGGTCGCTTCTAGCTTCCCTCCACACATGGTTTCCATGGGTGCAGAACGGAGTCTACAGCCCTGCATAACCACATATGCCTGGGCTGCCCGCCCCTCCCCTGCACTCCTTCCTCAGGTGACAGAGAAAACAGAGGCCTCTCTCCCTCCCTGGCTGCCTGGACTGAAACTCGTGTGCTCTCAGATGGTCTTCCTTCTTGCCAGAGCTCTCTGTCCCAGTCTCCTGCCACTGGCTTCCTGCTCCATAAAACCATGTTTCCAAAGACATATTATAGACTCTCCAATGGGTCCTGGGACCATCTGCTACCTCCCCTGCTCTACCATATTTCTCAATGGCCTATACTAACCTCCTCCTCTTTCTCACCTCTATTCACAGTGGTTCAGTTTGTCCTCCCTGCCCCAACTCCTAGAGCCAAACACTAGCACACCATCCAGTCTCGGGTCATGATGAGTTCTCAATTGTCACAACCAAGAGCCTTTTGTAAGTATTCAATTAAGCAGGAGGATAGAGAGAGGCCTATAGTCCAAGGTTTACTTCCACCCACTTTAAAGACAATTAAGTTACAGTCCCAGAAGATTAGGGGCATTGTGCCCTGCTACTTGGTGGTAGAGCTGAGATGTGGCTCCACTCTCTCAGCTACCAAGTTAATGTCCTTTTTCTAAAACCTACCACCTGCCTGGGATTTGGCTCCCTTGTGTCAACTTCCACTCAGTCTTTTTAGCATGGGACATTGTGATAAGGCAAGTTTCTTCCTAAGTCCTCATCTAATTTCAATGGATTGTTGTGAAGACTAATGAGAAAGCACTGATACTAAATTACTTAGCAGAGTGGTAGGCTCACAGCATTAAAGACAAATGTGAGGTAGATTTTAATTTCTGACTCTTAGTGTATTTTGTCATTATTAATGTCCACCAGGGATGATGCTAACCCTAATCCTTCCCTTAAATAGCTCAGGGTCTCTTGAAGGCCCACAGAGATGTAGACTGAAAGATGAAATTAAGTTTCTGATGTGCCCTGACAAGTACATGGAAAGGAAAATGGGGGGAGAGAAGGAAAGAGTTAATTTTATGGAGAACATCAGAAAAAAACTTCATTTGAAGAGCTCAACATTGAGTTGTATTTTTTGCCTTCTAGGAGAAACTATATAGACCACAGGCACACTTCATACCAGGGAAAGAAAAACAATTTAGAATAGAATTACCCAGATTTTGGGGTATATCTGGCAACCAGCAGCAGGTAAGAAACAGGGCAATATAATTGGTGGCCAACCCCTAAAGACACTCAGAAGTTCTGTCATCTCAAGCCAGGAAAGCCATGGGGACACCTGACACGATGCATCCATACCTACAGCACAAGAGTCAGAACAGCCCACCTTCACAGTGAAAAGCAATCACCATGACTACGGCAACCCAGTTTCCAATGCTAATAAGAACCTTAGCTTTCGCCCTGCAATGCGGTGTGGTTGGGGTCAGAAGGCTGATTTTCATGGGCCTTTGAACCTCCAATTCTTGTATGTTTCTTTGAGTTTCATTTTAAGTCTGGTCTTTGCGGAGATGGGGGAAGGAATCGGAGATAATTAAAGCTGAAAATATTCTCATTTCATGGTGGGCTAACAAGTGAAACTACAAGTAATGATGTAATCCAACTTGTCAAAAAGGAAAATGAAAAGAGGAGACAGAAGGCAGGACAGAGCCTTGGGACCCGGCATGCCATGTCATCTTCTAATTAACTAACTGATCCTTTAAACTGTCAAACTCGGCAAGGAACTCCGTGGCCTGGCGTCTGATTAATATTCATATTTGGGTACTGGATGCTCTGATTTAGGTCCCAGTGGCTGTAGTTAAACATCAGTCTTTAAAAAGAGAGAGAAATAAAAACCTCCCTGGCAAACCCAAGAGTCCAGGTTTTCCATTCATAGGGAAATGAGGGGAGGCCACCCCGAATCTCATAACCCATAGGATACAAACTCTCCCCGGATGCATATTGATTTGTGGATCATGATGAGGACTTGTATATTGAAAAAATAATTATTTTGCTTCTTTCTTCTGCCAGCCACATTGTTAATCGTACTCTGTGCCTCACTGTTAAATAATTGAATGACATGTGTAAAATTACACAGCATTTGGTAATATAATCAGGCCTTCGATTTCAACAAAAATAATTGAATATGTAATTTAATCAGAATACACTAGGATTGATCATTTAGTAAAACTATAGTAAGTGGAAACCTGGACTTTTACTTCTCTGACACAGGCTACAGGAAAATATAGGCCCTCCTACTCTAGTACTGACTCCACTGGCTAATAAATGTGTCCGTCCAGGCAGTAAAAAATGCTGGTACTAGCTACATGCTATTTGTGGAAAAAGCGAAAGGCTGAAAAAATAAAAAAGAAAAAACCCCAGCCCCCTAGAGAGTCTCCCTAAAGTCAAATTCATGCTCCAGCCCCCAACAGCTGGCAGGACAACCCCGGGCAGCTCCTCTAGAGAATGGTGCAAGAGGATGGGTCCCCGGGAAGCACTATAGGGACCATGCCTTTTCCTTTACTCTAAGTTCACTTTTTATTAATTCCAAGGAAGAAAATAAGTCAACCCAGTTCTACTGCATTGGCTGTGTTTCCTAACATAATTTTAGATTTAATAAGAGAGCCTTTCCCCTCTTGGAGCAAGTCCACTTCATGTTACTCTGTCCTACACAGGCATGCCCCGTGTCTCACAAATGTTCCCCATAGTGATTCTTCATTGTCCTAAAGAGCTACTCAACACCCTCAAGCCCTCGTCAAGCTTGCCATTATGTTATTTCAACTTATACTTTAAAATGGGTGGCACTACTCATGAAGATCAGACTGGGCTCATAATTCACACATAAACCAAACGTGAGTGGGGCGAAACTGCTAGATGTGAGATGATCCATGCAACCAACAAATATGGAGGCCCATTATGGAAGAAGACATGCTAGTAAGTCACAGTTCATTTTATTTTTTGTGGGGCCAGGGGAGCCACATAAACAATCCATGCATTTTTAGTAAAGGAATAACCCAGTTCTATTAAATACATACATATATTCCAAATGGTGCATAGAGTTTACCAGACTAAGCACAAATTCATTGTCAAGCTGGTTCAGATCCAAGTTTAAATTCTTTTGTCTATTTCTGCTAAGTAGAGTGGAGGAGGACAGTCATCGAGCAATAGCACCAAGATGATTCCCTGGGTCACATCCACCTGGGAAAGATCGGAACTACAAAGGCGAAGAGCAAAGACTGGCAAGTCTGTCCCTTTGGACGAGACAGACTACGATCAAAATGGTTCTTCCCCCAGTAATCATTTCTACAATGATTTTTCTTCTTTTGGAAAAAAGGATAAAAGATAAGTAAAAAGCTGACACATTCCAAATTTCACACCCATTCACCTCTACTTGGCATGGAGACTTCCCAGAACCTACCGTCACTGCCAGTCCTGGCCTAGGGACTCCAAACCAGCAGGGATTCAATGCCAAGGCAGGCAGAGCCTTGACATCTCACTTCAGAGGACAACGTCAGCACCCTGCTTGCCAGCTGATATCCTGCGCTGTGTTCCTCGAAGCTGCAAATACTTTTTCAGTTGGGGAGCAGGCTCCAGGGACACCGAAACTGGCTCGAATCCATAGGCAATAAAGTGATTAATGGTGTCTTTCAGGGCAAGCGCAGTAAAAAAATAATTGCTCTCAAATTTTTACTGCTAATGAGTGATTGGTCCCATCAATATTTGTGTTGTTGGGAGTGGACTTGGGCACAAATGTATGAGAGGGACAGGGTAGAACGTCTTTGGGATGCAAATACTCAAATCAGTCTATCAGTTTGGTTAACAATTCTGAACCAGCAGACCACGAATGCCGAATATGTTGACTTTAAATGTCTCTGGGGAACACATACCATGGATCAAAGAACACACTGATTAATCCAACAGAGACCAAAGTCTGTCACTTTGGTCATGGTACAAAGATGTGCCAAACATGGTCACTTAGAAGAGTAAATAAATGAGATAAAAATACTGCAAAACTGGTTTCAATGAGGAGCTAAGCTATCAAGTACCCATCTAAACGTTACCCAATTAGGTAAAGCCTTTTTCCTTCCCCAGTACCCACTTGTATTAAAACTTTACTTTCCCTTTCTTAAAACAACTTGCTTGCTGACGCCAGGTAAATGTCTCATGTGGTAATCGCTTGATATTATATATTAGATTACTAACTTTCTCTCTACAGCATCCCACAGATACACAAACTTCTCATCACAGCACAGTCCTATAAATATAACTTTAAAGACAAATGTGCTCAGGTTGTTTACTGGGAAGCCCATTCTCCGAAGTAGCTACAGAATAAGTCCTTATCTCAAACCATTATCCCACAAGCATGGTCAACCCTTGATATCTGGAGGGGAAGTTTCCAAGACTTCTGGCATATGCTGGAATCTGAAGATACTCAAATTTCTCATATAAAATGATGTAGTATTTATATATAACCTATGAACATCCTCCGGATTTACATCATCCCTACACTACTTATAATACCTAACACAAAGTTAACACAATATCAGTAGCTGTTATATACTTGTTTAGGGAATAATGACCAAAAAAGTCTATACATGTTTAGTACAAATGCTTTAAAAAAATTTTTTTTGTAGCACTGGGAAGTAAGCCAGAAGCTTGCAGACACTAACAAGTGCTCTACCAAGGGAACTATACCCCTGGATCGAGACACATTTAAAAAAATAACTTTTTCATCTGTGACTGGTTGAACCCATGAATGTAGAATCCATAGACAGAATCCATAGACAGAGGGCCAACTGTTCACAATTTTGGGACATGAGAGTGGCTGTACAAATGAAAACAAAGACAAAGTGGACTGGTAGCTTAGTAGTGGATTTTCTAGTAGGACTGGGGGTGAGAATGTGAATTTAAACAACAAACATTTCTATTCTCTACAACCAATGTGATAACAATAATTTGTTATTTCTCTGAGAGAACACAGAACAGCGACAGAATAGAGTTCTCCAAAACTAGTATAGGAATATATAATTTACCTTTGCAAAGGTAATTCTATTTTGATTTCTTTCTCTCTATAATTTCACTGAAGGCAGAGGTCTGAACTCACAAAGAACAATGTGCCTAAGTCAGATCTCCCAGGCCAGGCTTCCACGATCATCTCATTCCACCCCAACTGGTGTTGTTATTCATGCATTGATTTAATACTTCGAATTCCAAAGCACATACATTTCCTTTCAGCTCTCTCTGTGGGGCACCAGATTTTACTGGGTTCCAAGTTTTGAGTTACTCTGATGTTATCCTTAAAATCAGGCTCCCACTTCACTAAATGGATACGGTTGAATAATTGTATTTTCAACGATATTCATGAAGTAACGACTGATGCCAAGCTTTCAAAGGAAATTCTTTAACTGGCCACAGATATGTCTTTTTCAAAAGTACACAGCAGTTGTCGGTAACTTGGCCTTCTGCATAATTTATTGGGCAGCTGTCAAACATGCATGTTCTCATGTCTCATATCTGACATTTGTACGGTGATAAATGACATAGGAAACAGGCTATGAACAAACTGACACTGTGCCATTGAATAAATGAAAAGAAAGGAGTGCAATGAGGAGAAAAAAACAGAAGAATGTGGGCTCCTCTCCTTTTGCAGCAGGCAGGCCTACCAGAGTGAACTCACCACGAATTCTGGAACTAGTGGACAGAAACGGACCTACTTCACAGAAATCCCTGCTTTACAACGTGGTAGTTCGGCT
The DNA here is from genome assembly GCA_004363535.1 of Dasyprocta punctata. Classification (NCBI taxonomy): domain Eukaryota; kingdom Metazoa; phylum Chordata; class Mammalia; order Rodentia; family Dasyproctidae; genus Dasyprocta; species Dasyprocta punctata. Next base: position 12,208 of record RJWM01001997.1, on the reverse strand, counting down.
TCCTTTCAAAAACATCACAATCACTTTTTCTTGCTTTAAGCATAAAGTTACATATAATTTTATATAATCCACAGTGATTTCATAATGTCAACAATGTCAATATTATAATGCAAAGCATAGTTTGAAAAACTCTCATATATTTCCTTGAAGACAATGCCTAATACCGGTAAGTGTGGCCAAATTATCCAATCCTGAAAACCTAATACACAATTGATCTCCATGAAAGCCATGAAGCACTTTTACTAAGCTAACACACTCATTCTTTTTGATCTTTTTCCATTTCCTGCATTGCGTCCAACATCAACAGGTCATCTGCCGAAGGGTCAGTATTGGCCAATATAAACAATCATTATATAACCTCTAGCATGTTTTAAATCAACAAAGTGGCCTACATTGTTTAAAGTATAAATTCCAAATATTTGTATGGCAGAGGGTATGCAAGGCTTGCCAAAGGACAGGTAAAAATTATAGTTAAGTAATCAGATCACAGTGAGCTGTTCCAGTGAAGGTTCCCCATTTTAAAACAGACTTGAAAACAAACACAGATGACAGTGCCACTTATGCAGGACAGTAAGCCAGGGCTTTGGTACCACAGTCACATATGCTTCACCAGAGTTTCACACACATGGCTGAACTTAACCACCTTTGTATACAGACCCAAGGATTCTCAGCCAACTCCACATGGCCAGAGAACTACAGAGAAGCTCAGAGGGGGAGAAGGAAGTGGCAGTCCTTTTAGCCACCTCTATCTTTTGCTTTTCAAAGTTCATGAACACGGTGAAATGTGGGAACATGATGTGTGTCCACATAAATCAAAAGGGGGCTGATGGGAACAGGTCAAGAGTTACGGGATACCCAGTTTTGGGAAGAATGACATGGAGTCTATCCTGATGCCAGATCTACCTCCCTGCTTTGCTGAGCTGATACTGAAACTAATCTCCATTATTTAAGACTTCAAGCTAGGTGGAGTAGTACCTCTAAGTGCTAAAAGGTGACAGAACCAAGCACGCAAAGCATGATATGGATAATAACTATGGTGAGGATCTAAATTTACTGCCATAGAAAGATGATCAGAATATGTTGCTGACTGAAAAAAAAATAACACAGTTCTATAGTAAGCTTGAAAAGTTTGGCATTCTTTTCCAAATAACTTTAAGTAAATGGGTAGAATTTTCAAAAGCACAAATGGAATGTTTACTCAAATCTTTGTATATTGGGATATTAGCCAATTTACTCTCTTCATTGTTATTACTAAGATTTTTTTTTTTTTTTTGCATTGATGTTTTGGTCCAATTGACTTATCATCTCTAGGAGATGTGCCTTGAATTCTGATGTTCTCTTATCTTATTTCTCCTGGAATTATTCCAATATCCACCTCCTATTTTAAGCTTTCTGTTTATTAGCATACATATTTCCTGGTGAACTGAATCTCTATCCTTTGGCAGTTGCCCTCCAAGTTTTCACAGTGTTTTAGGTTTTCTTATTAGGAAAGGAAGTTGTCCTTATGTTGGAAAAAGAATCATCATGAGTAATGGCTAAAGACTATTTTTAGATCATCACTATCATTGTATCATTATTTCATTTAATCATTATAGTGGCCCTACAATGTAAGACCATTATGGTCTATAATATTATTTCCAGTTTTTAGGAAAAAAGGTTTGAAATTAAGATAATAAACTCAAGATCACATAGGAAGTGCTGAAATCAGAGTTAACCTCAGCTGACCCAAATGGAGAGCTTGTGCTCTACAGAAGGTAATGTGATGCTGTGTTGATATGAAAGAAATAACTACTGACACCAACACTAATTGATAAACACACTTCAGATCCCAGGAAGTTAAGGCTGGGCCAGCCACTACCTGCCGCCTATGGAAATCTAGTTTTACCTGCAGAGGCTCTCAGCAGCAAGGCATAGATGATTTCTGAGCATCTATTTTTTTTTAACCAAGAAAACAGATACTATAATAATTTTTGCTCCAAACATAAAAAGGCTTTTTGTTGTGTTTTCAAAATCTTCAGAGAAGGTAAGAGGTAATATGCCACTTGAAACAATGATGGGTCGGTTCTCTCTGGGATCAAGAAAATAAAAACAAAACTGTGAGTTTTTGAAACATAGATTTACACCAATCAAAATGTACATTTTATTTACTTTTTTCACTAGGCTGACTGTCCTCCTCTGATCTCTGCTAATTTTCCTGATGATGTTTGAACAGAATACACTGATTTGGGTGATTCCATGCCCATGCACAAAAACAACCAGTGTCATCAGCATAGTTATGGGAATTAGACTTATTAGTTAATTATAAAACCAGCAGAGGGAGCACAAGCCCTGCATGAATAATAACCACTCTGAGTGTTTTATAAAGTGGTACAGTGGAAAGGAGAAAACACTGAAAAGCCAAATGAGAGGTATCAGAAGATGGTCCTTTGGAATGGTGTTGAGGTAAAAATCTAATACAAAGTCCATTTAGTCTCAGTGTAAATGCTGACCTCTTTGGAGGCTAAGAGGAAGAAAGACGTGGTATGTGGGTGTGTGTCTTATGTGTTTTCCTTTGTCCTAGTGGTAATACCCTCCCTATTGGTGGAAAAATTCAGGGCAGATGGTGAAACTTGCCTGGTGTTCGCAAACGCTTACTTACTCACAGTGAAATCTGAAATCAGAGTAGCATTCATCTTAGCCTTGCTCATCCTAAACAAAGTCCCAAGTGAGTCAATCTTATTCTTCTAAGATGCAATCAAGATTTATAGAGAAACACCTATGGATATGAAAAAAGAAAATATAAAATCATTGTTTTTAAAGAACTATCTGCCCTAAATACTGCTAACATTTTACGTAAATTATCACTGTTTCAAATCTGAAGCCAGCTGATGTTTTTTATGATGGATAAGACAATACATAGGTTTATGTCTCACGCCAGAATAACAATGTCATGCATAAATGCAAATTAAGATAAAGGGCATCTATGTATCCATCTATTGGTAGGTTCCACTATATTCTTGGCACCGAAACATTCAAATCTAGGCTAACTGCTTAGATGGTAATATAATCATACCAAACCCATAAATACCATCCTGCATGATAGAAAAATTAGCCAAAGAAACAATAAAGGACTTGATTTCTGCACTATCCATTTCTTCTGTTGACTTTGAAAAAAAATCTCACTATAAACCAAAGCAGGAAAAGCAAAAAAGGCAACACATATTCTTGTTGAAAATGTGTGTATTCTGGAAGTATGTTAAAACAAAATGTTTTCATTGAAAAATTAATGGCAACAGGCCTCTGGGGGAGGGAGAAATTTCTACTTTGGCTCACATTAAAAGCATTGTCAAGGCTCAGGAGAGGATAAATGGTATTGGTGAGGAAATGGTACGTGGGGAATGAAGAATGGCCGCAGTGGTCAGCTGCCTGCTTCTAGAGAGAACCAACTCAGGGCATGCAGAGGAAGCCGGGCGCAGACAGGACCCAGTGTTCCCCGTGCATCCCCACCGCCCTCTGTCCACACTGAACCCCAGTCCTGTGAGTGGTGTTTCCAATCATTCTTCTAACGCACTGCCTAACACCCCAGGGACGTGGCTATCATCAGAGCAATTCTGTCTCATAATATTCTTATTTTAAAACCTGTTCACCGATTTGATGGTGTTAGGAGGCAGGGCTTTTGGGATGGGATCAGTACCTTTATGAAGAGAGACCCTAGAAAGTTCTCTCATCCCTTCCACTATGTAAGATGCAGGAACCAGGAGGTGAGCCCTCACCAGATGCTGAATCTGCAAGCACCTTAATATCAGATTTCCCAGTCTCTGTGATAGTCAATGATAATTTTTACTCTTTAGAAGCCACCACACTACAGTATTTTGCCACAGAAGCCTAAACGGATGAAGATGTGTGGAACAGCAGAGTTGGCAGTAGTTCTGCACTGAAGATTAGAAACATACATTTAGTTCAGGACTTGGGGTTTGTTTCTCAATAGGGTAAAATGTAGTCAACTCTTGATCTATATCCATTTATTCCCTTGAAGAATTTAGAACACAGAAGACCTTCTCAATGTAGCCTGCCTCAAATGCGTGTAGGAAGTGGGCCACTCCACATGTGGCCCTGGACTAGACTGAAAACTTCTAACCTTACTGTGTGATTTTTAGTGATATTTTTCATGACTTGTTAGTGCTGGAGCACAGACTACAGGTAACGCAGAAACGCTGCAATGTAGTGTTGACGTGGCCTCCTGAGCCCACCACACACCATCGGCTGATTGGAAACCAGCATGCATCAGACATAACTGCACTTGAGTAAAGTGTGTGAGTGACATACAGTCATTCCAGATAACAGTATTCAACCTACCTATACGTGCACGTGCCTGTAAAGATAAGCATTTACTGTTATTGAGTAGACATGTAAGTTTTCTTATTTAATTATTAAACTTGGGCTTGTGTTATTTTGTGCTTATAATAAAATACTAAAATAAATGGATTGTTACTTACATATGTTAACTATATTATACATTTTATATGTTGCCAAAGACAATTCTTCTTCATTTAATGTGACCCAGGCAAGCCAAAAGTTTGGATATCCAATAGCTGACTGTTTCCCTTGGGGTGATTTTGCTTATTTTTATCAACATGATCAGAAATGTCCTCATAGGTGGATTCCACTGTGGTCCTCAAAAGGCAGCCATAGCTGCCATTAGCTGCCCCCTCCCAAATTTGATGCAACTCTTCTCTCTCAGACTGACCACAAGTTTCATATACTGCTTTGAAAAATCCAAATGAACTTATCAACTCCCTGTGAATGGATCCTATGCCAAAATGCAATTACATTTAAATCTTTTTTTTCATTTAGAGAAAATTTTCTCTCACTTTTATGCTTATTTGAAGTTTTACTGGCAAACTAGCATTTGCTGAATATCTCTGTTATATGCTAGACACAGCACTAGAAACATTACCAACATGACCTCAAAATCATCATAGCAGTCTGTACTATTTTTAATTTCCACTTTACAGAAGGAAAACCTGGGACTCAGAGCAGTTGGACAACGTGCCCAGGGTGACCCGGCTAGCAGGGAGAACCAGCATCTGAGGTCTGTTTATGGAAGCCCACATTTGACTTTCTGCTAGAGCTCATTGAATATCCTCTTTCAAAGGAGAACAGTGACAATTTTATGGAGGATAGGAGAAACCATTATCCTTAGAAGTCTCACATATCCACAGTGTGTACTTCTTTACTGTGTTATGCAACTGAATTTATTCATCGTGAGAATGAATAACAAAAGAAAAAGTCTGAACAAATGAATCCTGTCACTGAAAAAAATATGAATAGGTGAAAGAAATAATTATTTGTCCTGACCTTCCTCCAGGGATCCTGAGTGCCACTGTGGGCTGTGCCCCACATGGGCGGGTGCGTTCTTTTCTGTTATGGTGGCTGAAGGTCATTACAGAGTCAGCAGTAAGCTAACTAGCCCCTCATCTATCAGGGTTCATTAAGACCAAAATAAATGGGATCAACAATGGGAGGTTGTGAATCTTGATTCATCTTGACCATCTACTGGAAACTATAGGTTTTTTATGATTTAAAGAGATTTTTAAATTCTCCACAGGGAGTATATTACACATCTGGCAAATAGAGCCCAACCATTTTCTTTAATAAGAAATTGACCAAGAATGAGGAAACAAATTGAAGTCATTGTTTTCATCTAGTATATGAACTCAACAGAGCCCTGCCTATAGATTAGGCAGGAACCCAAGGATTTATTTTATTTCCACTATTACTCATAGAGTCTGTGTTGGCTGGTCTCTGAATGAGTCAATCAACAGACGCCAGTGCTGGGTCTCATCCTATCATGTTAGGAATTACTGAAATTCTAAACCCTATCATTTATTTCTGTGGATATAGCCTTGCTTGAAAAGAGCCAATCATTAATCCATGTGTATGTTCTTATTTTCAGCATGTCAGAGTCATTCTTAGTCAATTTTACAGATAATCCAGGGAGCTATTTAAACCTAGTTTAGGGAGCATGAGTTGGAAACTTCGGAAATCCTGAAAGGAATCATTTGGACATTTCTCCCATTTAATTAAATAAACACCAGAGAAATCCATGCTAGTGGAACCATCTCATGCATATATTAGATGTTAATCAAATGTGTTTATGTTAAAAACACCTAGCTTGCTTCACTCATTTCTTCAGAGATACCAACTGCTCACTTGACCCTCCAATCATAAAGTTCTCACAATCACCTGGATACGATGCACAAAACTTTTCATGGAAACTATTGATTTTTCTCTTTTTAAAAAAGCTCTGGAAACAATATTAAGGATTTTGGATGGTTCTCAGGACAGTAGATGTTATCACACCACAGACATGTCACACGTACATGAAAAAGTACGTGTTGCAGCAACTGCCGAATCATCCACAACTTGCAGTTCCCCAAAGACAGGGGTTCAGCAATGCGGTGGCCAAAGAAAGAGTCATGTTTCACTGTGGCAGGGCCAGGGCCTGGACACGATTGTCTTTAATTGTCTGATTGTCATCTCCCAGGTACTCTTGGGTGACATTTCTGCTACAGTAATGGAGTAAATAAATACGTAGAATCTGTTATGCTCCTCCATCTTGAAATGCTCTATTTATTTGCTCAATATTCATTAAGGAGAGGAAAAAAATTGCATTTCATCTTTCATGTTTCACATCGATATAGTGCTTGAGTATAAACTGGCATATTATGTTCTTTCAATTATATAAAAAGCAAGATGTCAAACAGATTACATGTTTGCAGTAAAGCTGATTTTTTTATGCTCAGATTTTTGATTGTGAGAGTTTGCAATTGGAAGGCAAGGGTAATCAGCTCAGAAACATCTGAATGGTAATTTTCCTCTCGAGGTGGCTGTAGAACTGTAATTCTGTTACCAAGGGGTTGCACAGTTTGTGAACCTTCAAAAACAACTTATTTCTGGTTAAGGTTTGGAAGTTTTCTTTGTATTGTAGTGAAGAGAAGGACAGGCCTTCCATGCAGACTCTTTACCCTACTGCATATGCTATAAAGGGTTGTCTCCACCCTCAGTCCACAACAGCCAATGCCGCAGTCACCAGATGAGAAGCCACCACCAGACAGCAGGAGCACACAACATGCATCTCTGTGCACTGTGTACAGGCCAGCATGGCTGGCACTTCCAACAACCTTTGGCCAGAGCATTACTGGTTACATTTTACAAAGAGAGAGTGAGGCTTATACTTGAAGAAAAGAGTCATACCAGGTAAGCCTTGCTTCCAAACCTGTCTTTCTGAAAACATAACTGAAGTTACTCTGAAAGTAGATTCTCTGCTTGTTTTGTGACTACTTGCTGCTGGGTCTTCTGTAGCTAGGAAAGGAGATATGTAAGGAAGGTTGGCATACATGAGAGAAGTTTCCAAAAAAGGATTCATCATATTGGGAGAGGAATGGCAAAATTCCTGCTATCCTGCAGCTTACTGAGTTTTGATGTCCATCAGGCCTATCCTTAGACTGAGACCTGGGAAGGGAAGGGCTACAAAACCATGCTACAGAGAGGTCAGGCTATCAGGTGCAACAGGTTGTTTTCAAGACACAGTATTTGGGAGATGCCTGGTTACTCAGTACTAAGCAGATTTTGTCCCAAGATACCAGTAGCACTAGGAACCATTTTATCATTTACAGGTTACCACTTCTTGCATATATTTCTCATTTTTTTGAAAATTCATATATCCATATTTACTCTAAGGGGGATTATAACTTAGAAAAGGCCCATGCTCTCTCTCTATCTCTGTCTTTTTTCTGAAACTCAGATTCTGCTTTGCTAAATTGGTGATCATATGTGGTTACAAGTTCCAGTTACTAAACTGTCTCAAAAGGATTAACCTTCATAGAATGAATCTAATGCCATTTGAACAGCGGATGCATCATCTCTCCTTTGCTAGAATAAAAGAACCAACAGGTGGACCTGGTGTAACATCTACCACTTGACCTTCTGGGGCCTGGTTCATGGCAGATTCTCACTAAGTATCTCATGAATGATGATACATGCCTTCTTTTCTTAGTTTTTGCATTTTGAATTTCTTCCCTTTCAGTATATCTCCGTTCCTTTCCCTCAGACTTAAAGTGCCTTCCACAGAGACTGTGACAAAGGATGTGGTCTGAATACCCACTGCATCAGCTGTCTCTTGGCTGCAGAATTGAAAGAGGCGATCTGGAAAACAAAACTCAAAACGGAAAAAAAAAAAAAAAAAAAAAAAAAAAAAAAAAAAAAAAAAAAAAAAAAACAAACCCGAAAAACAAAACAAAACAAAAAACCCAAAGCGAACTGAAGTACTCCTTTCTAATTTCACTTCAAATGAGAGAAGTTTCAAAAAAAGGATTCATCATATTGGGAGAGAAATGGCAAAATTCCTGCTATCCTGCAGCTTACTGAGTTTTGATGTCCATCAGGCCTATCCTTAGACTGAGACCTGGGAAGGGAAGAGACCAGAGGTGATACAAGAGACCCGACCATTGTACAATCATGAAGCTAACCTGGCTGAGCATCAGGAAACAGCTACAGGAAATCATGATAATTGTTGTACATTATTTGTGGTTAGTGCCGGAGAAACGATTTTCTTTTGGCAATATCTCTGCCCCAATAAAATTAAGAACTTAGTGTAGGAACCACATTTGCCCCAAAGGACCCAGCTTAAAAAAATTTATTAGCCCTACTGCCACAGGGATTTATGGTTTCTTTTTTAATAGTTACCATCTGATACACCATAAGTTTCCTTGGTCACTAGGTAGATTCATTTATCTTCCTTTTGAAGTATGCACTGAAGGTTTTAAGCAAAATCTGGCCCTTCAATTGATTGAATTTTCCATAGAGGGAGGAATTGATGAATGACTTTGGAATATGTCTCCAAAACAAGAAGACTTTAAAATAAAAACAAATACTGAAGACTGTATTTTCCTGATTGTCAGTCAAGCTAATTAGGCTTTACTCTAAAGCTTTGTCTATCAGGCAAGAAAGGAAAAAGCAATTGGGGGCTCTCTCCTTGCACAGCCTGCTGTCTGGGAATATAACATGAGTTTATTCACAGCAGGAGCCTGCTGTAATTGGCAGTTCCATTTTCCCGTACTACAGGGTAATTCTCTAGTGAAGAAAACACAATGTTAACAAGATTTTACAAATCTGACATATGGTATCCTATCTGAAATGACCAGCAAAGTTCCTTCTCTCCCCCAAGCAAACACAGTCATCACTGGGCAGGACTACAAGAGAGTGGTAAAATGAGACAGAAGCTCCTGGAGTTCTTTTAGGGAATTTTTCAATCTGTGGTTCTAACAAAAAGCCAATGAATAACAACAAAAGGTAAGACACTCAAGAGTGTGGATGTGTTCCTGAGAGCTGTCACTGAAAGGACAACAAAAACCTCTCCTAGAAGACAGAGTTCATTCCTGTCAGCAGATCATGCCTCGTGCATTCAAAGAGAGAACACAGGCATCAGAAGGAATATTTAGTGAATCCATTAGGTTTAGGGTGAGGATGATCTAGAGAGTAAGGTCAAAGGGAATCATAAAAGATATGCAGGACATAGCAACAGTTCTGGGCTTATATTCATCTCCTCCCTAAACACACATACTCCTGAATGGACTTTTAGGGAGGGTCAAATTGCTTTGATGTGAATTCAAAAGGGGCTGCCTCATCATAATTCTTGTTAAAAACCATACACCCCAGGGAGGTTTGTGGATTCTGTTTTAATTCACAAAGGAATAGAAGAAAGAATATTCTGGTACATAAAACACTAGGCAGGAAGGTATGTAAATTTTCCAAGAAAAGAAGAACAATGATTTTTATCCTCTCTCCTCTTGAGCATATTAAGAGAAGCATCATTCCATTCCTCCTTGGAAGGCCATTTGGGTAGATGCTAAAGAGGGCCAGAAATGGGTCCCCAGGAATTTACCTAGGATCCACTAAAATACCCAAAGTTTATTGCCCATTGTCATCATCCAGGGACTGTCATCAGATACGATCTGATGTTCTGTCTGACACCAGTCATACAGACAGGGCAGAAAGTGAAGATTCACATTAAAGTTGGTGATCTCAAGAGCATTCAATGAGGGATTAATGAGCAGCTTCCAAGAACCAGGTACTCAAAGTAAAGGCAGAGAGTCAGGTTAAGTCCTGGGTTTCATGAGCAATTAAACTGCCTTTTGATACCACCAGGTGATGCATAATTGACAATCATCTGGAAGTTTCCCAGGTGGAGGGAGGAGCAGGGTGAAAGAGTCACTTTTTCACTTGTCTTGGCACACTCGATCACATACACACATGTGTGCATAGACTCCAGGAACAATATTTGTTTCTCTACTTATATTCTTTCTTGGCTCACTATTTCTGCCGACATGTTCTGCATTGCATTATCTGAGCTCTTTTTAAGTAGTCCAGGGAGACAGGCCTTAAATGACACCATATTACACTAGTAGAGAGCTTTGCTTTCTCTAACATCTTGCCATCCTCCAGATTATGAAAGAGTCTCAGGTGCTAAGATATCTTGCACCTTAATATCTGTTTACCTTAATATCTGTTCTCCTCAAAGGGAGACAAGAAGAACAGAATATCAGACAACAGAACCTAGCTAGCATTTAAGAATGGGCTGATTCACTGGATTCATTTTTACGGCTATTCCTTCTTTGATCAACTTTCCAATTCCAAAAGTTAGAGAACATTTTCACCAAAAAGCAGGTACTTGTGTTAAGTGAAGTACAGTATTTCAAAAAGTGCTGTACAAGTCCACATGTGGTCCCTTGAATACTCAAATTCATGGAGCCCAAAGTAGAATGCAGGTTACCTGGAGCTGTGGTTGTGGAAGAGACATGAGCTGCTTCCTCTGGAGACACAGGAAGTGACCAAAGCCAAGGAATGAGGACAGACTCTAGAAGTCACAAAAGGCAAGGAAGCAGAATTCCCTTCATGCTTTCAAAAAGAACACAGCTCTATAGACATCTCAACAATCCAAGGGAACAAGTTTTGACTTCTGCCTTCCAAAATGGTAAGATAATAAGATGTCTTGTTTTAAGCATCTTTCACCCCATCTTGTCCCCATTAAATATGGTAAATGTTATTTGAGTCAATACAGTTTTGGAAACGATGGTGGTCAGGCAGGTACCTTTGTATAAAAAAACCATGAAGAAAGTGTGTAATGTTTGAAGTTTGGTGACAAATATCCTATCTCCCAGGCTTTAAAATGTCCCCCAACTTTCCCAGAATTGATTATACATCATAGGCAGTCTGAAACAGGGATAGATTGAAAATAGATATTGAACATGTTTTCCATAAACACAACTTCAGGCACTGCCCAAACCACCTCATTGTGTCGATTGACGCAAATGTGAGCCAGAAGTTAAGCAAGGAATCTGGAGGCCAGGAATCCTCAGCTTAACCTTGGCCCTGCCATTTGCCAGCTGAACTAACTTGGGCTTGTTAGTCACCTCAGAGTCTTAGTTTCTCTATCTGCAAAATGGGATACTTTGGTTTGTATGCTTCACTTGCCCTCCACTTCTTTCTTTCCAGAATGGCAGAAAATCTTGAAACATTCGGTGACTCTCTTATTCCTGATACTTAGTTTGCTCCCTCTACAAAGCAGTAGCCAGACTTTTCTCCTTCACAATGAGGAATGAGCGTGGTCTCCTATGGTCAATACGTCCTTCCTCCCACAGCTTTTGGAGTTTCTCATAAATCTGTGCTGGTCTTCCCAGGTTTATGATTGTATTTCCCTTAAAAGAGCTGCTGAGAAAATCCAGTGACATGTCTACCAACTTGTGACTCAGGTCTGGCACCCAGCAGATGTTCAGGTAAAACTGACCACTGTTATCATGACTACAGCTATTATTATTATTATTATTAGGTATTCTGATTTTACCAAAAGTCTATTTTCTTTCTGAAAAAAATGGATTTGGCACATTAATACGAATGAGACCTGACCAACTCCAACCACCAGGCTTTTGATATTTTGAAGATGGCATCATAGTAAGCTCAGTTTTCCAACAAGCCAGGGTAGCTGCGCTCTTGGGGATGGCCGCGCTCCTCTGCCTGCTCTGCGTTTGCTCACTGAGCAGGTCAGGGGCCGGAGTGCTAGGTCTGTCTGTAGTAGTCACTGATCAGCACTTTAATGAGGGGTTTCACAGTTTCAGTCTACTGGCATTTTAGGGCAGATAATTCTATGCTAGGGTTAGGGTTGAATGTG